>UCOK01018352.1:0-32287 GCA_900474325.1 Synergus umbraculus | reverse complement strand
ATTTTAAATATTGTGAATTAAAAATTCTAATAAATGATAATTATTTTTAATTTATTTATTTAATCATAATTTTTGCTATGTAAACACCTCTGATAATGTATACTTGAACTTTCATTCTATTTATCATTTTTAGGTGGGAAAATTTGAATAACAATTTTATTATGTTTTATGTTTTACTTGATTTTACATATTGTAAAATTAAAATTATAATAAACAATCATTATTTTAATATATTCTTACCTCATTTGATACTTCAATTTATTTTCATGCTATATTTCTTAGTCTATATTGTAATCACTATTTTTTGGAATTTTCAGACAAGAAGCCAAAAAGTTATTAACTAATCCAATATATATATATTTATTTATTTATCTTAAAATTACAAAATGAATATATTTTTAAAATAGGTTTCATTCAAATTTCAAATGAAAACTACTCTTTATACATTTACATAAAAAATGAAACGCGTGAATTTCCGTAAAACAGAAAATCAGCTTGAAACTCAAATAGAAGCCAAATAGCCGGAGAATCTGGTCGTCAGATCGGGCGAGTTCGGCTAGAAACTTCGTGCATTTTCGTCTAATGTACGCAGCGGGAAGCATGGACTTTTCACCGACACGCTGCGTTTGAATGTATTGCTCCCACGGAGAACCGTGGTGG
Organism: Synergus umbraculus; assembly: GCA_900474325.1. Lineage (NCBI taxonomy): Eukaryota > Metazoa > Arthropoda > Insecta > Hymenoptera > Cynipidae > Synergus > Synergus umbraculus. The sequence goes on along the minus strand of UCOK01018352.1, from coordinate 31,627 downwards.
GGGCCGAAAAATCCCACGATCTGGAGACACTGTTTCACACGGACGTAGACTTTTCATTCAGTCAAGTTCGTCTCGTTTCAAATCTGCGAGCACTGGACAATGTAGGAATGCGCGTGATAATGCGTCAGGGTGAGAAGTTGCAAAGGGGTGTATATTTGTCTCTTTCTCGCCGAAGCTAATTGGTTGAGAACATTTTCGGTGGGTGGAGCTTGGTGGAGCTCAACCAATTAGTTTCGGCGAGAAAGAGACAAAACTACACCCTTTTGCAACTTCTCTCTCTGACGCATTAGCACGCGTTTTCCTACAGCGTCCCGCAGTCCATTTCTATATGTCGATGGGTAGCCCGACACATTCGACTGATGCCCCAACTACAAAAATATTAGGTTAGTAAATTAGTACCACATTTGTCACCGGTTTTTAGCGTCTCCTAGACCAGCATCGCATCTACTATAATAATATCTTTGGCCCTGTGGAGAAAATGGAAATAGGCTTTAGAGAGAGAAAAAAAACGTGTGAGGAAAATCTGTCTCTTTCTAGGTAAAGCTGATTGGTCCTCATCTGTCTAGATTATCTGATCCAAGATGGTCGAGATTTATCTCCAGCAATAAGCTTTATTTAGAAAGAGACAGGTTTTCCTCTCACGTTTTTTTTCTCTCTCTAAAGCCTAGTTCCATTTTCTCCACAGGTCTAGCCAGTGTTGGTCAGTTACACGTAACTTGAGGTTTTTGACGTATTATACGTAAAAATGTAATATACGTAAAAAACATGTAAAAAACGTCATAAATGTAAAAAAAGATGTCGAACATCAAAAAAACCAGAAAGATCAAACATAACCTCACTTTTTGAATATTGCGCTCTAATAACAACCAATCAATTGCTATGGCGCCATTTTGTAAACGTATATTACATTTTGTAAAAAACTCAAGGTGCAGTCCCATGTCGGCAGAAAACGCAAAGCAGAAAACAGAAAGTTATTAGAGTGAAAGAGAGAGAAAATCTTCCTGTCTCTTTCACTCTTATGATTTTCTGCTTTCTGGTTTGTGTTTTCTGCTACCATAGGACGGCACCCTCATGGGCTGTTTACACCTCTGTCCGCCCTACCAGGTCGGACAGAAAGTACGTGAGAGAAAAAGAGAAAGAGAATGAAAAATGAGAGTGACAGAGATGGACAGATATGTTTGTCTCTTTCACTCTCACGAGTTTCTGCTTTACGCCGACGTTTTCTGCCGACATGGGACTGCACCTTCAGGATGTAATATGCGTACGTAAATTACGTCAAAAACCTCATGTAATTTACCTAAGGTATATTACGTGCTCAACCCTGGGTCTAGCGGTCCATTTCTATATGTCGATGCATGGGACGGCACTTTAAGCCTCCTTTGTTATCTAATGTTCTTGACGTATTAGTTAGCTATATGTAAAATAGCACATGACAGTATTCAGCATCCATTGTTATTGTCCCGTGACTTGTGACTTGACGGAAGACTATTGACCACCTGTCAAATATTGTTCAAAAGTTGTCCTGTTGTTTCTAATAATATAATTTTATTCATTCACATAAAAATCTCTTTGTTGAGTAATGATAGCGTAATTTGTTATTCTGATGCGAAAGATGCAAACTAGCAATTGTGAAAATATAATGAAAAATTGTAGTCTGCGGACAAGAATGTCAACGATGTCAATCTGTTACGTTGACGATTAGTGACGACTGACGTTGGAAAAACTACTAGTAATAACATTCATAGCGTTTACTGCATTGCAGAAAGTTAAGGTAATTTTAAGTACGTATCAGTCGGATATCTCAGTTTATCAGTAAAAAACCAGAAACGCCAAATTTCGTAGGATTATATGATAATTAGACAAAAAATTGCACTTTCATCTAAATTCACTTTATTCTTTCACAATCATTTAAGAATTTTACATTTTTAAGTTTAAACCATTTTAAATATGAAATATTGAGTAGTGGCGACGAGAAAAAAGAAACAAATATTTATTTCTTTTGTATATATTTATCTGAAATGTTTCAGGTAAAATGACTCACCAGCCACACTCAAGTATATTTTCGGTGGAATTCTGAAAAGCAAAAACCTCTGATTTTCTTGGGTCTCTGTATACTTACGTATTTTGAAGCGCTGATTACAAAAATGATAATGAAAATTGGCGACTAGTCGATTTTAATAGTGAAACCATAAAAATAATAGTTTTTTGCGTTTATCTCAGCTAATATGCAAAATTTAAAAAAAATGTTTCAAAAAAAGTTGTAGAACTCATTGAAATACACATGTTTTGCTAGAACAATTTTTTTCTGTGTGATATTTTACAAGAAAATCAGAGATATATCAATTTTCATTTTTAAAAAACCCCATATACCATGGCTCTTCACATTTTATATGGAAATCAATGTAAAAGAAAATCATTGTACAGAGAAATGGCAAAGGCAATACACGCCCTGAAGTACTATGAACGCGGACGGTAAAGATAGGCATGTTCGTCTTAGCATTGAAATTTGTTTCAGTTCATGAGATATATCACTAATTTTCTCAAAAACTATAGCTCGTAGATAAAAATATTTCAAATTCTCATTTCCCTTTACCATTCCTTTTGCCATTTCCTTTTACCATTCCCTTTGTCGTTTCCCTTTGCCATTCTCTTTACCATTCCCTTTGTCATTTTCTTTACCATTCCCTTTGCCATTTCCCTTTACAATAATTTTCTTTTACAATGTCTCATTTTTTTTAGTTTAGAAAGAGGGGAAATCTTATATAAGACACCCAGCTCGGGGCTGGGTACCGACTACAACCCCTCCTTCTTTTCTTTTGCACTCCACATCGGAAACCGCGTTAGCATTACTTCGATGTGTTTGCTGCCTTTTAAGCTCGGTCTTTGCTTAATTATCGATGTTCTTTTTTTTCCTTTATCAGGGTCGTATTTATCCCACTAAAAAAAAGGATTGATATGGATTGGGGCGCATTAACATTTTTAGCTATGGTGAATACGTGTGAATCCCGTTTTAGACACGTTTGTAAGTTCTCACGAATTAGGACGCATACGGACGGATTGACCAAAAGTTGAAGTGTTTGCTCGACAATGAGTTCAAGTCGTACGCATTCAAACGAAATAGGAGAAACATACATATAAATGCGTGCTGACGCATTGAATAGAATTCGCTGATTTCAAAATTGTACGTTGTATTTGTACGCATAGAAAGATTCAAAATTGAAACCTGTCTTGTCGCATTTACACTTATTGACACACTGCTTCAATGCGTCATTGGAAGAAAACAGGATTCTCGGGGTGTATCAGCCTTTTCAATTCAATGCGTATGAATTTTTTTTTTACTGGGTAGGTTTGTGGGGGCCCCTAAAATTCTCTGGATATAAACAAAGATAAAGTGTGACAATATCGTTGCAATTCATATCGCGAAGTATCTCGTTTACCAAACTGAAAAGCATTAGATGTGATAAGCGTTCTTGCTTCATTGTTGGGGGCCCCTAATTTGTGGGGATCATTGCCCCAATGGTGCCTATAGTAAATGCGGCCCTGTCCTCTATAATCTTCCTGATAGTAGTCATCTTCCATTCTTCGGCGGATTTCAAGAGACCTTTCATCATATTTTCTGGCTTGAAAACCAGCCCTGTTCGTTTCTTGTAATTTTTTCGAATTTCTTGCCACCTTCTACAGAAGAAAAGTGTGTGTTCCACATCATCTTCTTCGCATTACCAGCATTTGTTAGTCCTAGATTTCCTTGGTTGAAAGAGGTACTTCTGAAAACATCCATATCCTGAGAGTGCCTGTGAGAGAAAGTAATGTACCTCCCCATGCGTCTTTCTAATCCACTATCTGATACTTGAGATCAGCTTCCATATCCGTCGGCCGAAAGTGCCTCTTGACCAATTTTCCAACCATCGTCTAATCACGCTTTCCCTTGCATCAACTCGTTTTATTCCATTGTAGGTCTCTGCTCTTTTCTGCGCTAGAAACTCAATCGGAGATGTTCCTAACACTCCTACCCCTTCTGGAGAGGTCGTACGGTATGCACTGCACAATCTGATACCCATGACCTTTTGGATTCTTGTGAGCTTCCTTAACAGTTCTTTTTTACAAAGGGTCACGTACCATATAGGAGCGGCATATAGTAATTGTGAAAGAACCAGGCTTACTATGACACGTCTCTTCGATGCGCTTGGTCCTCTGATATTTGGCATTAGGCTAGTGTCTTGTGCATTGAAGCTTATCTGCCCTGCTGAAAGTAAACGAATTCAAACGGAAAGAAATTTTTTATCTGTTTGAATTTAAACTTTGCACCATTTTCAATCATGTTCTATTCTTTGTTAGATTTTTAAATCTTTATCCGTTTGAATCATTTTCAATACGTGAAGTGGAATATAATATGCCCCTATCCGGTTGAATTCCAACTTTTTTATCCTTATCTATTCGTGAGATGGTATCGTATTTATCCTTTTTAATCAAACTGAAAATAATATATCCATATCTATCCATTTAAATCCGTCGTCAAAATAAAAATATGCTATTAATATAATATTTTGTGAAGAACGGATTAAAGAGGATAGGCAATGATTTCAAAGGATAAATTTTTAATCCGGGATAGGATACAAGATAAAATCAGATCAGGATCAAGTAATAAACGAATAGTAGTACATAAAATCGGATACAAAAGGATTAAAACGAAAAGTGACACCGGATAAGATTATGATTCAAACGGATAACGGATAGCCAATGGTTACAAACGGATGGCCGTGTATGAAAAACTATTCAAACGGATACTTATGGATAGATGACGGATTAAAACGGATAAAGTTATAACCCGTTTACTTTCAGCAGGGTGGCTTATTTTCCTCTTCTTCGTTAGGAGGACAGCTTCTGTCCTCCTAAAGGATATAAAGCCGCTGAACCTGGGGCTTTATGGAACTTTATTTTCTTGTTAGCTATTAGAAGTTCTTCTTCTGAGAAGTTCGTAAATGCCGCTGACATCACTCGGTTAATGGTCACTGGATCATTGATAGGGAAGAGGTGCTCCGTCACTCTCTTCACGTTTCGCATGGTCATAATAGGCATAGGCATTTTGAACGGAATTCCGAGATTTCTTTAATCCACCAGTACATCGGTTGGGCACCTTCTATTAGATGTTTTCTTCTATTAGATGCATTTGTTACAAATGTCTGTTAGCGTATTCGAGAACCCCTCTGACTTTTTTGCCATGGGGAAGGCAAACTACTCATTTACTCACGCTTGGACATCACTGTGCTATACACTCAGTGACTATTTCACTACGTTTATCGGTTTTCTTCATTTCCCATTGTGGATACTTGGCATTTATGTTTCTTACAATAATCGCTTATTTTTCACTACGCCTAATCTGGTCACCGATTTCTTGTAGTGTCTTTGCCAAGTCCATAATGTCCTTGTTGGGTGAGGCATAGCAACCGTATATTCTGACTGCTGAAATTGTCACATAGAAGCTTTTACATTTTCCGCTTCTTCTAATTACAATTCCTGGATCGATAACCTTAGTGGCTGTGTCTAGGGGATCATCGAATATCCAGTTTTTCCTTCCTCTATGGCTCTTTTATTAAGTTCACTTAGGACCAAGATACCCACTCTAAGGTCTTTTGCTGTGTCAAGGGCCAAGTCGAGAGCTGTTCGACTCCTGTTAGTGTTGATTTGAGGATTTTTATCTTGTGTTAGAAGTTTGTCTGACGACTCCAACTTGTCTCTATCTTTTCTTTCGTGTCATGTAGCACTATTGATCTTGTGACCCTCTTGCTGACAGAGCAAGAAAAAGGCTTACTTTTTGACAGTCGGCTGCTTTATGTACTTCCTTTCCACATTTTAAACAAAGCTGTTCTCGGTCATCCCCGGTGCATTGATATTTGAGATGCCTGAGTTCTCAGCATCTGATACATCTGGTATCTTCCTCTCAATTATCCTACATTGCGTCCACCCAATCCGAATCTGACCCTGTTGGATAAGCTTCTCCGCGTCTATTTCCCGGAGCACTACCGTAGAGTTCTGTCGGTTTCCAAAAGCTGGTCTCAATGCTCTCACATCGCAGTCTTCAGGTTTGATGTCGATTTTTTCTGAATCGTTTCTTTGATCTCTTCCGTTTTTTTTCATCCATATCCTTGATATGGAGAACATTTTTCTTCGTGAGAAGGGACTTGATTCTTCGGGTACTGCTTCTCTCAATTTGTTCCTCAGCAATTCTACTTTTTTTTTGACCGCTCTGAACAGTGAGCAGGAGTTCTCCGTTTTTTGTGCTTCTGATGCCTTGGATATCAACACCAATTTCTGAGGGATCGAAAGACTGCTTGACCGTCCTGAGCATATCTCCGTAGCTCTGTCCATTCAATCGTACTAGAACTGCGTCCCGGTTTGTCTGTATTTTTTTTGCTATTTTTATTCTGCGCGATTGCCTGATTTTTTCTCCTCATGCTACAGTCTGTTGCTTGGCTTGCAAGTTCTCTTTTCTGTATCAGGTCTGTATATTTCAACCATGTTATATGGGTTTTTTAAAAATTACAATCGATATATCTCTGATTTTCTCGAAAACTATCACTCGCAGAAAAAATTGTGTATTCTGATGAGGGTAACAACTTTCTTTTGAGACATTTTTTTTTAATTTTGCATATTAGCTGAGATAAACAAAAAAAACCATGATTTTTATGTTTTTTTCATGCTTTCACCATGAAAATCGACTATTCGCCAATTTTCACTATTATTTTCGTAAGCAGCGCGTCAAAATACATAAATTTACGGAGACCCAAGAAAATCAGAGGTTTTCGCTTTGCGAAACTTTATCCCAAATAGTGAATATTGTGTTTAAAAATATATCTGCATTATGAATTAATATGGGAGATTTCATTTCTAGGTTTTTTACAGATACCATCTATTTTGCATATTTGTGACTCTTTGAATAGCAGCAAATTTCAGAGTGTGTACACTTGATATGCAAACTTTTCAAGTTACGAGTATTTAATCATTTGGAGTAGAAAAAATTAGGTATTTTTTAAAATCTTCCAGTTCGTAAACTATTTCCTAGAAAACAATGAAATTTTCAGGTAAAGTCGACGATTACCTACGCTTTGCAAAAAGCGATGAATGAAAAAAAGTATTCCTTTTTTTTACATAAGCAATATGCAATTGTTTTAAATCAATGGCATTTACGGAAAATTGACTTGTTAAAAATCGTTTTTTCCAGGATTAAAATATTCGTTATAGTTTTGAAAATATATCATAAAAATTGCAGAGTGGACCGTTGGATACTTTTTAATAAACAGCTAGTTGTTTACAGTCGGATCACCTTCTAGCGCTTGATAGTGCACCGTATACTCCGAATTTTCTATCTGGCACGGCGCGTGGCAGCGAATACTCACAGTTGACGGTGCGCTATCAAGCGCTTGAAGATGACTCGATTGTAAACAACTAGCTGTTTATTAAAAAGAATCCAACAGTCCACTCTGCAATTTTTATGAGATGTTCTCAAAACTAACGAATATTTTAATCCTGGAAAAAACGATTTTTAACAAGTCAGTTTTCCGTAAATGCCATTTATTTAAAACAATTGCATATTGCTTATGTAAAAAAAGGAATACTTTTTTTCATTCATCGCTATTTGCAAAGCGCAGGTAATCGTCGACTTTACCTGAAAATTTCATTGTTTTCTAGCAAATGGTTTACGAACTGGGAGATTTTTAAAAATACCTAATTTCTTTCTACTTCAGGTGTTTAAACACTTGTAACTTGAAAAGTTTGCATATCACATTGAAATAAAAAAATACGTGTCTGTTTGTTTTGTATCTAAAACACGAAAAAAACAACTTTGAGCCGATTTTATTTTTCAGTTATAAATATGATGTGGAATCACCCATATGTATTTTACTTGCACAATGTACTATTACAGACTGACCATTTTAACTGATAGTGTGCTTTATCTCTACATCCCCTAATCTACGCTTCGTCTTTAAATTTTAGGAGAAAGGTGATCATGGCTTTTCCTCCTCTGGTGAGTTCAACTCCACCCCCTTTAGATAATTTTGGAGAATCTGATGAAGATGAATTTGGAGACTTTACTGCAGGCGGATTAGATGGTATGATATATACTTTAAAATACATATTATTGTTAAAAAGATTATACTTTATAAATCGGTTTTAGTGGTGAAATTAAGAGCAAATTATTCAGGAATCTTTACCATAGACTGTCAGAATCTATAAATAATTACTGAAAAGCAGCCCTATGCATCGACCGTGTAGATGTATGGATTACACTCGAATCTCCCAATAACGACCGCATTTCTTTCTCAATAACGACCTGCATGGACCTAAAATCTCACTTGATACCACTTCGCATGCGTTACGCTCCGGGATCTGATTGGTTTCTATTAGCGCGCAATTTGAAATGCTAAAAAATATTATATTATACGCAATACGCATGCGCAATTGGTGTACTATTTGAGAAAAAGAATTTCGTCGTTATTGGGAAAGCGTCTGGTCAGGATTTCGTCGTTATTGGGAGATTCGAGTGTAGTTGATTTCTTACAATCCGGCGATGAACTAATCCAACAGATGACGCTCTGATCAGGACGGCTGACTTTTGCATTGAAATGCATGGGAGAAAAGCATAAAATACAGTACTACCTCGCTAAGAGGTACCCCGATAAGAGGATTGCTCGGAAGCTTCCCCCACTACTCACGCTGCCTTGAGAATTGGTCGCAAACTCCCCGATAAGAAGTCGCAGGTGAGCGCAACTTAATTTGCGTACTCAAACACGCATTTCGCACACATGCGCAATTTCCGAGCTCGACGCCCATTAGTGGGGGCCCCTTACTTCTCGGAATTCTTATCTCTAACCGCCTGTGAGTATCCTCTTAACGAGGTTGTACTGTAATTAAAAACTTGAAGCTGTTTTTAAATTTTTACCGAAAATATTTTTTTATGTAATAATAAGCGTAAAAGTAATTAATAGTTATAAACTCGTCACAGCAAAAGTAGCTGAATTATGCTGCGCAATGTGACGTCACAGGTCATATGGTGGGGGGTAGACTATCAGAAAGGTTAGTGTCGGTAAAAATTGTACCACGAAGTAGTATAAGGAGATGTATCCCTGTATATTGAAAGTGGCCCCCATTTTTGGGGGTGACAATTGTAGGCTTTTCACTCGCCCGCCGACGCGAGCGCTTGGTGTGGAAAATGTAGGAACTACGATATCGCCAACTTCGTCCACTCGTTGCACAATCTAATATTTTTTCACAACTGGAAAACTAAACTTTATTTCATTTTATGCTAAAATAATAAAATTCTTTTATAAAAATGGTGACTAAATTTTAAAAAAATACTCTACTTGTAATTTGGCTTTTTTATTTTACATTTGATTTCTGACGTTTTTTAATAAATGAAATATGTCTGAAAAAACAAAAATTTGATGTTTTTCATCCGTTGGATGAGTGAACCAATTTTTGTGATTAATTTTTTGTGCACTTAATCTCAATTCCGTCCAAAATTTCCGATTTGTCGTTGCACCATCGCATACCACACCGTGCATTATTGCACCAGCTCTTTCGAGTACAACTATAGCCTGCACGATTAGTTTCGCTAAGACTGTGTCTGCGTAGGGTCCTTTGCTAGTGAATACTGCAATTGACTGAGAATAGTAAGTGTCATAAAGCGGCTGGAACATCAATACAAGGCCATAGTCGGCTTTATCTGTAGTGCCAACCTTCTACCAATCCTTTATAAGACATGGTTTTCTTATCTAACGATATATTCCTTCTCGTGCCCATTTCATCTAAAAGTAGCAAGCCATGTCGTTGTAACAATGAGAAGGTATTGTTGGATCACATTTTTTGCAGAGTGAAAAACTATGTATTTAATTATTTAAACAGTTAATGAATACAATTAAGATATTTATTTGAAAGCTTCAGAGCACTCTTAGTATTTCATAAGCTCAAAATTTAAAACCTTTTATCATCATAATATTTACTATCTTCATATTTCAAATGATATCTCTTGATTTAAAAAAAAATGATTTTCAAATTATTAAATAAAAATCGTGACATAAAGTACATTTGTAATTAATTAAAAATTTAAATTATATTTTCTATAATAATTATATTAATTAATTGCATATTAATCTAAAAGAAAATATAAACCTTTAAAAATAAAAACGTACCGTAGACATGACAGTTCCACCTGGTCCAAGCACATCAGACTTCCGAAGTATGTCCTTGTGCCAAAAATATTTTTCGCAAGCAGGATGTTTATATCTTAAAACGATATCATTTGTCCTAACCAAGAGCTATGTACTTATATCCTATGGTTGATATCGTAGTTTTATATTTCCATACAATACTATGAATTAGTTAGAAACACTATGATAAAGCTCACTTTTTAAATTGTTTATAATTTTGACCGTTTTTGCACACTTATCACAATGATCCCATGCATTTCAATTCAAAAGTCAGCTATCGTGATCAGAGTGTCATCTGTTGGATTAGTTCACCGCCGGATCGTAAGCAATCAAAAAAGTAGGGGCGATGCATAGGGCTGCTGAAAAGTATGTAGTATGTCGAATTATAAATAAAAAGGTACTATTTCTTAAATTGTTTTATTTTTAAAATAAGATTCATATCATTTTCCTATTGAAAAAGTCCAAGAGTTAAAAAAATTGAACTTTAGTGGCCACCCAGTAATGATATGGTGTATGATTTAAGAAATTGTTTCGTGATTCTTCAGATAATTATTAATATATACATACTTTTACTAATTTTAACTTATTTCATTAATTCATATTTCAGGTTTATCTGTTGCATCGGATTCACCACAAAAACTTGTAACTCCTGTACAGACGCCAACACCTTCTGTATGTATTTCACCCAAAGTAAATGGAATCACTGATGACGCACTATCCGTAAATTTATCTCCTATGAAACAAGTCAGTGCGACGTCATTGATTATCGATAATTATCTGATCGATGAAGTTTCTGGCAGCACAGTGGATCATATAAATTTATATAAGGGAGAACATAATATTTGTAAAGAGAATACAGATTTAACAAAGAGCAATGTAATGTCTAGGGATATAGATTTGCCTGAGAGTGAGCGATCGCAAAGTATTCAAAGGAATAACGATAGTTTTGGTTATTGTATTTCTGTTGCAAATGGATTAGAGCAGACAAGTTATGTTACCGCCGAAGTAGTAATTAGTAGTAATAATAGTAGTTTGGATGATAGTGTAAAAACTAATAGCCACCGCGAAGATGAAGAAACTCTCAGTAGTCCAGATGTGAATGAAGATCAGGAACCGCTCAGTTTAATTCTCGATGATCCCACTAGTGTGCCAGATTTACATCAAAATTTGGAGGACGTTTTTTATGATTACGAGGCTTATAAAAATCCTATTGAAAGTAACATCGAGAAGATACCAAATCTGCAGTTTGAAAATACTTTTCAAAATGCTGAATCGAATGTAGAGTGTAATGAAACTGAGGATGTTGGACTGGATGGAGCGAAAATTAAAAAAAAATATTCCGATTTGAGAATTTTGCCGGAAAACTCAACTTTTGGGAAGAGGTCGATTTCTCAAAATGATGAGGCAGAATTGTATGAGTCTAGTAATTTCCAAAACTTTGCGAGCATTGGTACCTCTGCGCACCAAGAATCAAATTTGAATTTTAGATCAAAAATTACTATAGGTCAGAATGATAGAAATCTAGATGTTGAAAATGAATTGATGATTGGCAATTTTTGCGGGGAATCTGTAGCAACAAAGAAGAAGACCGAAGATTGTGTTGTGCAATCAAAAAATATAATTGACGATGCGTTAACTGACAATGAAATTTCTGGTTTCGAGGTACCCAACTTTCCATTAGATATCGTAGAGAAATGTAAGAAAATAAGTGACGATATTGTTAAAGTTGAGGAAGATTTTTCGGAGACAGACAACTTTGAAGGCAGCTATGTTACTTTGGAGTCAAGTCAACAACACAACTTTTCAGTCAATACGAATTCTTCACTACCGACTGTTGCTCATGATATTAGTAATCAAGACTTAACAGAACCTGGAGATTATTTATCCGTTGATCGTGTCACGAATCAAAAATCAGTGATACAATATCTGCAAAGTGACAAACAATCAGATACGGAATTACGTAGGGAAATCAAAGAAAATCCAAATTTTGGAGAATTAGAAAAAATTGACGATTTCGACGATTTTGGTGATTTTGCCGATTTTTCCAGCACGCACACTGATAAAATATTTGATAGAACTGAAGACTTGCCTTCGAGAATACAAGAATCAACGAGTACACCTTACGAACAGGACGACGATTTTGGTGATTATGAGGACTTTGAGTGTACTGCCGCCACCCCTCCAAGACAGCATTTTAGTTTGAAAGAATCAATTAGTCGGATAGAGAACAAGAATGTAAGTTTTTAATATTCAAAAAAGATTTAAAACTGTTACCAGTCTTCACAGTTTATCATATTTTTCATCTTCTTTTACCTATTTAAAATTTTCTCATCTCACCTTCTTTTTTTCATCTGAAAAAGTTAAGTTTTTTAACAAAATTATTCACATTGGAATTATATCATTTATGATAATTTCCAATTTTGTAAGAACATTTCTAAATTATTTGACTTTTAAAAAGAAAGTAAATCTCTTAAAGTTAAATTTTTGGTTGTTTGTTTTTCTTGAAACATTAAAAAGTACAATTTCAATGTATGTAACAATGTTTCTGTGTAATTTTTATTTTCCTTTTTTGATTACTATAAAAAAAATATTGAAATATTTTAATTTTCAGGCTTTAAACAAGATAGAAGACATAATATCCATTATGTTTCCTCCAACTGATAAAGTTCAAGATGCCACTTTGTCGCCCCTTATTATCGAAGCAGATCAAGTTTGGAAATGTTTGAAGAGCGTTGAGGAAACTAATGCACTGTCTTACCAATGGTCTAACAGTTCGAGCAATAATATTCTTCTCAGCTCCCTGGACATCGATTCTCGAAACATTGTACATACGTTTGCTATTTCCTGGTATTAGTTCAAGCACAAGAAATGCTTGTCTATACTCCTTTAACAGTAACTTTTTATTATACCGTTTAAAAGCGGTTATCTTGTTTTCAAAATAATTACACGCTATTTCAAAAAGTAAAAGTTGTTTATTTATTCGTCAGAAAAGTTTTCTGATTTAGATTTATTACATTTTTCAGTTATTTGGGCCAAGGTGGAATCCAAACATTCCAAGATTTGCAGCTAATCTTGGTTTCTCTCCTTTAGAGCCCGTGAAAGCTTCTATTGATTCACAGCAGATGGGCATGTCTAATGCGGGAAAGGCAAAAAATGTAATGCCTTCAGAGGTAAGCATATAAATAAAACAGAATCGCTAAGAATATTCATAAAACTACTAGAAATGATTGGTAGCTTTTAACACTTGATCATCCTGAAATTTTAATCAAACATAGTGATAAAATTCTGCTTTGAAATTTTCGCACAATCTTTTGTGCTATAACGAAGTGGTTTTGAAACATCTACACTTATTCCTCTTCTTTCTCTTCCGCTACTCGTATTTTATCTTCCGAATTAGTTTCTCTTATATGCTCATTTATCTTTTCTGAAAATTAAAATGAGTATTTTCAATATCAATAAGTATGCATTAACGGTGTTGGAGCATTTTCAAACCACTAAAAATTAATGTAGACTTACTCAAATCCGCCATTTTGTTCCCATCTTAGCAATACACGGTGTTTGAGGCCACAAAAATAATGTGTTTGAAGTGTTTTTTTTTTTTATCGATAATCTTTTGGTTGTACGACACGGGCTATCTGCTTATTTTCTGCAAAAAGAAATTTGCTTGGCTAAAACGGGAATTTTTACAAGTGAAGAGACGCGGTTTGAGGGGTGCGGGTGAGCAGTACTTACATTTTTCCAAGTCCCTGTCCAAGCAAAAAAGGCACAAACCTTCACTCCAAGGATGCTTCACTCAGAAAAATTTTGCGAATTTCTCTATGCACTGAAAAGCCCGAGCACTTACGAAAATCGTGTAAAAAAAGAAGGTTGATAAATCGCGTACTATACCTGTACTAGTTACTTGGCTAGTTACTAGACCTGTCAACTTTTTCCCAGCGACCTCAATTGACGATTACTACAAACTGCACTCAAAGTATGGTCGGTAAGGCCGGTCATATACATAATGATGCGAAAGTGAATGTGACCGGCCTTACCGACCATACTCGACCATACTCGACTTCCCCTATAGTAAAGAAGTCGAAACCAGAGTCGTTCCCAATAGTAAAAAAATTCCTTTCCTCAAATTTCACATCAATTGCGCATGCGTCACATCAAATACAGATACAGCCAATCAGATGCTGATCGCAACGCATGTGCAGTAGTTATCAAGTGTTAATTGTGAAATATTCTGTTTACTATTGGGAACGAAATGTCTTTACTATTTGGAACATTTTACTATTGGGAACATTACTATTGGGGAAGTTGAGTGTAACTAGTACAAGTCTAGTACGCGATTTATAAAACTTATTTTTTACACGATTTTCGTAAGTGGTCGGGTTTTGCAGTGCATAATAAGAGTCGCAAAAATTTTCTCAGTGAGTGAAGTACCCTTCGAGTGAAGTTTTGTGCCTCTTTTACTTGGATAGAGACTTGGCAAAATGTAAGTACTGCTCACCCGCACCCTTCAACCCGCGTCTCTTCACTTGTAAAAATTCCCGTTTTAGCCAAACAAATTTCTTTTTGCAGAAAATAAGCAGGTAGCCCCTGTCGTACAACCAAAAAATTATCGATAAAAAAAACGACACTTCAAACACATTATTTTTGCGGCCTCAAACACCACGTATTGCTAAGATGTGCACACAATGGCGGATTTTAAGGCATTCCACAGATTTTACTATTTTTCTGTGTTTGTGTACATTTTTTCGTGAAATGCTGCATCAGGCTTAAGGGCATTGGACCCAAGTGTGAAGCTCAAAATTCCACTCTCTATTTTACTCAACGAAAATTTTAGATAAATATTTTTTCGGTCTGTAGCGCTAATCATTTTTCAAATATAAAACAGCGTACAGAGGGAAAAAATATTTAGTTTCGATAATTTTGCATAAAATTAAGAATTCAAAATATATCATCAAAATTCAATATTTTTGTTTCGCTTGAAAAATACTTTAATTAGATATTTTCTCGTTCTGTGCGCATACTTAATTCTTGTTAGAAATTTATTAATTCCACAGAGAGAAATAATTCCATTTTTAATATTTGTTGTGTAAAATGAAGAAATCGAATTTTTAGATTAGAACTTGGCTCCAATACCCTTAAGTCATTTATCGACGATTCTAACAAACAATGTAATGCATAGATTTTGTAAAAATTTGATTTGACAAAAATTCTTATTCGAAAATTTTTCCAGTAGGCGTCGACGGATATGTTTGTCTTTATAAAGTCTTAAAAATATTCTAAATTGTCCATGTCTCATTAAATGATGTCTTTTGGACTTCTCATGTCTTAAGATCATGAAATGTTTACGAGACACATCAATTAACTAAAATTTTTGTATGCTTGCTATTAGAGACAAATGTATAAGAAATAATAAATAACTCGAACAAACATTTTTAGCTAATAATCTGTGTAAAGTTCTCTTATCGCACACCGCACTTTTTCAAAGGACAAATATTTTGCACTTTTCTTTCAAGAGGGTGATTTGCTTCAACTTACAAATTATTGGGTAGTTTAACATAGACCCTAGATTCTAAAATAAATCTGATACTGCAGACAACAATATCTAGTTTTTTTTAGTATTCAAGGCCTATTCTGCTAAACCTTACAAAAACTTGAAAAGTAAATCTCCTTGAAGGAATGGAACAAACTATCCGTTGAAGTGGTGTGAAGTGCGATAGAGGATTTTCCAAAGCAGTTGCAGCTCTGTATCAAAACTAAAAAGGGCCACTTCAAAACTTAGAGGAATTTGGAACACTCTAAAGCTGTGTCCTACATACTTAAATAGAATGTTATTTTTTAAAATATTTGTTATTAAATTAGATTAGTAGCCGAAAATGTTTACTCGAATTATTTACTGTCACCATGTATATATCTTATGATCTCTCTTTACTTTTAACAGGAAGTACCAGCAGCTCAATTCGACTGGAACAGTGCAGGACTCACTAATCCTTTAGAATCAAGTAAGTTCTTCACTTTCCGACAGTACTATGTAATTTAAATCTAATTTAAAAAGTGTATGTTAGCCTTAAATGTAAGTATTGCGCACACTTTTTTTCTCTTCCACATCAAAATATTGTCGGTATCCTTCTCTTATTCACGTCTCTACTCTCGGTGAAAATTTTCCATATTAGCCAAAAAAAATTAGTTTTTTCGAAAAACATCGAGTTAACCCTAGTCAGCTGCCATCGAAAAATTTGCCCTGGCTAAACAAAACTTCAAACCGTATATTTTTGCGGGCTTAAAATGAAGGAATTGAAATAAGTAGACAGATTTGAGGCATTTCACAGATTTCGGTATTTTTTGTGTTTATTTACATTTTTGTCTGGTAATGCTTGAACAGCCTTAAATCATGTTTCAAATATGAAAATATCACAGAAGTCTCTTCGAGCAATTGCCAATTTTTCCAACTCTATCGTGCAGGTGGTGGTTTATCTGCTCTCCTACCACTGGATTTACTATGTCCATTTGATCCTCTACTAACACCACATTGTTCCGCACATTCCGAACCTTATCATCATGATGCTACTTGTTCCAGGAGCTCGATGTATAACTGTAAGTGTTTTAGCTAGAATTCCTTAGCCCATATGCATTATGCACGTTCAGTTGTAGATTGTATCGTAGATTGCCTAACAGTTAATAAGATTTCAACGAATTTGCGAATTTCGTAACGGTTCAAAAATCTTAGATAAATTCACCGTAGTTAAGAGACCTCTCTTGGTGGGAGCAAATCTGCTAATTGATCTAGAATTTTTAAAGTTTTGTTTTTTCTAATTTTTAAAGTAAGATTTCTGTCTGATTTTGGTACATATACATTGTGACCCATTTTAATGATTCACCCCAAATATTTTATAAAATACTTAATCTACAAAAAAATCGTTGCGACAAAAGTTGTTAAAAACAGAGGGCAAAACTCGGACACAAATAGAAAAACCGAAAAGGTCAAAAGAAACGAGAAACCTTCAATTGACCTTGAAAATTTGTCTCAAGGTCAAAATGGATAAAACCGTTAAATGTCCCCATCTGTTCTGTACACTTTTTATTTGAACAATTTTTTTCTATTTGAAGTATTTTAAGAGATATTTCGACCGATAGATCAAAATCGGACCGTTTTTGCTTCTTCATAGAGGAAGCTTTGTAGTGATGACGAAAATCCAGTTTCTAAAAAAAGGTTTTTTTTGAACATATTTAAGTGGAAGATATCTAATATGATCTGAAAAATTTTCCGGATGTATACATTTGTGTGTGTATGTGTGTCACGATCCAGCAATTTCTTGAAAATGCGTAGAGATAAATTGATGAAATTTTGCTTAATTATTCCTCTATATGCCTAATTGAATTTCTTATAAGAGTTTAACAAAATATTTAATTTTACAAGTTTTATGTACTTTTATAATTTTAGTGAAATTGACTTTTTTTACTATAACTTTCATAAAAATCCAAATTCATAGAAGATATAAAAAGAAAAAAGATTCCCTATCTTGAGACGAATCGATTGTCCTGTATGATTAATGCATTTCATTGAAAAATAAGAAAGTTGTGCTTTATTGTAATTTTCGAAAATGAATTTATCAAATATAACTTCTCAAATAATCAAAATTTAATGCTAATGTAAAGAATACTTAATGCTTCCTCTATGAGGAAGGAAAGTGCTCATTGAATAAGTACAAAACTTGATACAACTTGACAGCTAGTTTAGTCATTAGACTGATAACAGCATGTGGGAGAGTTGTTGTTATGTAATTTAAAAATGCGAAAAAGAAGGCTAGGGGACTAATAGAAAAAAAAAAAAAGAATAAGAGTCTGTTATTTAAAAAGAGCTTTATTTTATATAGAGTTGAAGAGTTCCGTACACGGTGAGGGCCAGGAAGAGTCTGGACTTATAGAACGAAAGTGTCTATTATTATAGGCATGGCTGGGGATCTCGTCGACCAATCGTTCGCTCGCTACAATCGAGGATTGGCTTTTATTAAAAAGTGGGGGATACATGGAGTGTTGCTAAAGTGGGAGCGATGATATTTGTGTGTATCAGGAGCACGGATGGTGAAGAGAGAACCTCAAACTTTAAAGTGATTTCGCGTGTATCAGGAGCATGGACGGTGAAGAGAGACCCACAAACTTATAGCAATTTTGTGTGGACTTAGAAATATTCTCTTCCGAAAGAAGAAAATATTTCTAAGTCCGTTGACAGGTGGAGGTTAGGATGCCCAAATTGGTCAAAGAAAATAATAAATATGAGGGAAGTTTATTGCAAAGGCAATTTTAGCGGACATCAATTCCACAGGGTCTTTTTCCAACTTGGGTGTTAAAACCGTAATCAGGGTCAATACTTAAAATTATTCGTTAAATCTAGAAAGTGAACAAACTTAAAATTAGTAAATAGGTTTAACAAGAAAAACGAACTTAAAATCTAACTAAGAACTAATTCGCTGTCGAAGGTGATATCGGGGTTCCTGTGATGAAGGCTCGTTCACCTGGGACGTATCTGCCTTCTGCGTAAAGACCTTTATAGAGGCCGCCCTCAATGATCTCTCTGAATCAGAGGGACTTATTTCAGGGATCAATGATTTGACCGCCCTCGACGGGGATTTTTCCCCGGAAGGACTTTCGAGGTAAGGAATACCTTGTCTTGCCAGTCGGTCAGCTTCTTCATTACCCGGGACTCCGGAATGCTCTGGAACGTATTCCCAGAGAATTTCCTCGAAAGGAGCTAAAGCCTCTTCCAAGGCTTCGAAATCTTCTTTATTCTTAACCGGTTTGCCTCGATTGCTCAACCATCCTTGGTCTTTCCATACGGGGATCCATTTTTGAACGCTGTTCAGGAGGAATTTGGAATCCGTACAGATTCGTAGTTTCTTGACACCGGCTTTGCTAGCGCGGCAAGCAGCGGTGGTGACGGCTTGGATTTCGGCGGTATTGCAGGTTAGCCTTCCGGAGGCAGGTTGGGAGATAGTAGGGATGGGCAAGTTTTCAAAGTAGGCCCCAATGCCGGCTCGAGCATGGGGAGTGCCATTTCCGACACATGCGCCATCGGTAAACACGGTAATTAAGCCATTACTGTCTTTGATAGCATTAATAACGGGTGTATTTTTTTTAGGTATTAATTCGGGATTTTTGGTTTCTACTAGTAAAATTGGTTCGGGCCTTTTTCTGGGCCGCCCTTCTCGTAGCTCGCAGACACTCTTTTTTTTGAAAACCTTATAACTTTTTGGTAAACATTTTTTTTTAATTTTTTTCTCAGAGCAACAATTTTGATATATTTATACATATATTAATATGTATGTATAAACAAATATAGTGAAAAAATTGGCAATTTCAACTTTCGAAATTTTTATCTCAAGAAAAAATATAGATAGAAACTCATTATCAGCTCGAAGTAGTGCCCCTGTATTCATATAACATAATTGATATGAATAATATTAAACTTAATGGTTGTAAACAATTTTTATAAACGAATTCCGAATGGTTTTTTTTCTAATATTTTTCATGAGAATCATGAATTGTAACAAAAAATTAGCATAATTTAACAAATGTAACTATTTTTATAAACAATTTTATAAACAAATTCTTGATAAATGAGTTTTTCTCGCAGTTAAATTTATTTTTCAGACCAAAAGTAATTTGCAGTCTTCTTTAAAGCCATTTATATACTTCAAGCTTTATCAAACAAACAATATATATATATATATATATATATATATATATATTGTTAATAACAATATAATTAAACAATTCTCTCAATTGGCCGTTTCCTTGTAGAAAAAATTCTTTTTTCTTCAATCATTTTTATATTATTTGCATTTCCATTTTATTTTATCTTATTTTATTTTATTTATATTTATATTTATAATAACTTTTATATCATTTTTATCTTATTTTTACACGCAAGTAAAGTGTTATTACACCCATGATTGTTATAGATAGATTGTTATACAAATTGTTATAATATTTAATGCATCCAATTTTTTAATCACTGATAGTTTATTGACGGATAATTTCATTGGAAAAACCGTCCATTTTACATTTAAACAATTTTTTAAACAATAAAAATTGTTTATAACAATCACATAAATTATTTATTGCTCAACTTTATAGGTTAGTTATCACATTAAATGTCACTCCAATAAAAATTGAAGGAGAAAGTGAAAAAACCATTATTTTGTTACTACAAACTTGAAGTATGTAAATGGCTTTAAAGAAGATTGCAAATCACTTTTGGCCTGAAAAATAAATTTAACTACAAAAAAACTCATTTATCAAGAATTTGTTTATAAAAATGTTTATAAAAATAGTTATAGTTGTTAACTTATGCTAATTTTTTGTTACAACTTATGATTCTCATGAAAAATATTAGCAACTAGCGTAAAGCAAACAATTTTTTATATGAGAAAAAAAAATCATTGGCAATTCGTTTATAAAAATTGTTTATAACAATTAAGTTTGATATTATTCATATCAATTATTTTATATGAATGCATGGGCACTAACTCCAGCTGATAATGAGTCTCTATCTATATTCTTTCTTGAGATAAAAATTTCGATAGTTGAAATTGCCAATTTTGACACTATATTTGTTTATATATTTACAGCAAAAAAATAATGTCGGAAAATTAAAGAAAAATTATTTTCATTAAAAAAAAGACGTGTCTCATGAAATTGACTCAAAACAACATATTTTAGTATTTTTAAAATGCATAAATATGATCGGCGCGGACCTATTGTTTTGAAATGAAAAGAGCCAGAATATAGAACTTTTAAAGACAAAGTCTGAAAATTCTGAAATGATAGATTAATCATTTGAATGTTAATAATCTAATTATAATCATTATGCAAGAAATAATTTTTGTAAAGAAAAAAGGACTTTATCCTTTCATTACACCACTTTTTTTAGTGAAGGTAAAAATTAATTCAGTACTTACTGTTTTGATGGGGTGATCACAGTTTTTTTTTTTTCTTGCTGCTTTAGATTCAGCTCTTGCAAAGAAGCTTGGAGCAGACTAACTCCCAGGTGAGCTTGCATGCCTTGCAGCGACACAATTGTTTCCTTTCGAATATTTTCATAAATCGATTTATATTTTTCTTGAAGAGTCTTCTTCATTAGCATTTTGTGTAATGAGTCTTCTTTCTTGATTATAAGTTTCCTTATGTCAATTTTTGGCAACGTTTTTTCTGGAACCGACATTTTTTCAGGAAGAAACACACAAATCTCAAAAAACAGAAAATTCACTCAACGAACAAATGTTGTACTTGTACGTCTTGTACTTGTTCAACTTAAATGAGAACTGTGTCTACCTAAGCAGCCTGCTAAGTACCCCTGGGGAAATTTTGTGGGACCTGAGCAGTCAAAATTCGTCCAATAGTTAGACCGAGATTTTAAGAAAGGGAGAAAATTGGGAGGGCCTGTATAAATCTTTGATGATTATAAGTACAGTTTTCTTTCAGGTAAAGTAAAATTTTCGAAAGGTTTAGAGATATTAGAATACCTATACATTATTCCCAGCTGGGTATTTTGGGTAATTCCCTTATTCTGGGATGAATAGAGTGAGCAATAAAGGTTCTATAATGACCAAAATTTTGGGAAATTACAAACTTTTCTCCCTTCTTGTTCTCATCTAGTCTTCATTTAGACCTCAAGAATAAAAATAAACTTCCGTTTTTTTTATGTTTTTTTTTTCTTAAAAAATAATGTTTTTATTTAATACTCGTGCGAGCAAAAATATTAATTGTACAGATTTTCTTTCTTGTTAAAATATGACCCAGTGGGCAAAAAATTGAAAGAAGTTTTTAGAACGTCCTAAAAACATCCTAAAAACGTCCAATGTTCCAAATACGTCCTAAAAACGTCTTTGGATCATTTGACGTTTTTTGACATGACATAGGACGTTTTTAAGACGTTCTAAAAACTTCTTTCAATTTTTTGCCCACTGCAGAATTTAATCAGTAATGAAGAGCTTTCATCATTTTTTGAAGATGATGGTCCGATTTTTAACTAAATTCATGAGAGACACTAAATAATTTGTTATTTTATAAACAAATTTTATAAACAATTGGTCAGATCAGGTATTTATGATGACATAAATAATGTTTGCACTGTTTGCCTATTTTTAGAGCTACAAAATTGGTTTTTTCAACATAATCAAATGTAAATGATTAATTTTTAACCCTTTATGGAGTTTACATAACAATAAACAATTTCAGTTGTTAACAACAATTATATAAACTAATTTTTATCGTCTTAGGTATTTTTTTGGAAAAATTGCGTTTCTGCGTGATGAAATTTATTACTTAGCATTTAGAGGACTTTTTTTCATTATATATGCAAGATAAAAAGAGTCAATACCCTATTGAAAATTCCCACATGGGGACCTTTAAGGATCTCACATGGGTTCCTTTGTTAATCCTTATGGGAAAATTGAGACACGAAATAAGATAGGAACCTATGGTGGAACCTACATCAGAACCTATGTGAAAACCTATACAGAATCCTATGTATTTTCTTTTGAATTTGAATTAAGTATAATTTTGATAAGTAATTTCGAAGTAAGTAAATTGAAAAGAAAATTCATAAAATCCCGTATGAATTCCTACATAGGTTCCCACATAGGTTCCCACATAGGTTCCTATCTCATTTCGTGTCCCAATTTTCCCATAAGGATTAACAAAGGAACCCTGTGGATCTTGCATATATAATGAAAAAAAGTCACTGTCAATCCCCATGAATCCATTTTTACTCACTTATTTGTTTATAACAAATTCAATACATTTTCAAACAATAGCTAAGCTATTGGAAAACTTTTCTGGATAGTTGCTTCATTGATTCTAGGTATTTGGGATTGAATATAAGTATTTCTCGAAACTCGGTGTTCAAGAAACAAAATTATTTATTTATTTTTTTTTCATTTTTGTTATTAAATAAAAAAAAAATATTTTTTTTTCAAAATATGGATCGACAGTTTTGTAGGGAATTTTATAAGCTTTAATTAAAAAAAAAGGTTCAAATCCGTTCAGAAATAGTTTCTGAATATCAATTTGTCCACGAAATTTCTTTTAAGCCACTGTGCGATCCTGACTGAATGTGCATGCGCAGCGGGCAGATTTTTAGTCTTATATAAATGTAAAAAAAAGTATATTAAAAAACATTTCTTACATTAGACACGTCATCTATAACATCAACACAATGGTTAAGAATTGAATTGTAGCCGAGCATTTTTTCTTTTCAAATTTGTTTATATTCATTGTTTCCGCTCCCATTCTCATATTCTCTTGCAAAGTAAATGGAACATCGTCAGATTGTTGAACACTGAGAACTGCGTTCGATTTTTGCCAGCTTCATTTTCTACTAACCTGACTTTTACATTCTCATCAGAGAGAATGTATTAGATTTGTGTAAAATTTGACCCCCCCAGTTTTCATCAAATGTCCACGTTTTGGGACCCCCTGAACCCGAAAAACATGTTTTTACGAATGTGTCTGTCTGTCTGTATGTCTGTCTGTAGATTTTAGTTTGTTAACACGATAACTTTCGAAAGAATTGATCGATTGGATTGTCCTTTGGTATACTCTTTTAGTGTCCTAAAATAAAGGTCAAGTTCGTTGGTCAGCCATTTTGGATAAAAATTCAAAAAGTTGGAGCATTTTGAAAATTTTTGAAACCACTTTTTTTTTTAATTTAAAAATTCTAATGACAGATGCTCGTAGTACTCAAAAGGACGAACAATTTTTCTTAATGACTTTTTTGGATAAAACAAAAATTGAAAGACTTATAATATTTTGAAAATCTAAAAAAATGAAATAAAACTTGAATTAGAAGCCAAACAACGCACGATATGAAAAAAAGTCTAAAGATGAAAAATGTTTCTTTTTGAACACTCTATAGGATAGACATAATAACTTTTTGAATTTCCTTAAAAAATCGAAAATTCAAATTTTGAGCCAAATAACGCGAGATACAGAGATAATACAAAGATAAGAAACATAATTATTGGCCTTAAAAATATCTACAAGTTCTCCTTTAGCCATTTTTCAATAGAATGAGTAGTTTTCGTTTTAATCATGAAAAATATTGTTAAACAGAGTCGAGCGCGAAGCACGAGTGCCCTGATGAGAATGTGTTCCTTAAGGTCGATAGAACCTTAAGTAAATTAGTTTTCGTTTGCATTCCATTCCATTTTGTAGTAATTTAAATAAAAATAGGCGCAAGCGTCCTGAAGGGCGCAGGCGCCGCGAAGCGCGCAACACGGAGCGCGAAGCGTGACGTGTGTATGAGAATGTGTCCGCGTAAGCGGGCAGATTTTTTTGTTTTAATTTATAATAAAATAATCCTATAGTTTAATATAATAATAATATAATATAATAATTAATATCATAAATAATATTAATAATATAATTCTATATACCTATAATTAATAGTAATCTATATAATATTTAAAATAATAATTAATATAATAACCCTATTGTACATTCTGACACTAACTATCAGAAATATGAGACCACCTTCTTGTCAGGTCAGTTTATCAATATTTTAATAATATATTGCATAAAAAACGGCAAATTTCAAAGTTTTATAAAAATAGCAATAACTTTTCAAAGATTGAGCATTTATAATATTTTTAGGCGCATAATTAAAACTAGCTGTGAATTCGATCTCTGGTGTTTCATTTAACTATATTTATATTTTTTGTGCTCATTTTTGAGCACTTTGCTTCCTTATCATGATAATGTTGCAAATAAATTTGCTTCCTCATAGAGGAAGCATTAACGATAAACTTATAATTTTCTTAAAATTCAATAAAATTCATTAATCATACGGGTCAATCGATTTGTTTTGACGTAAAGAATCTTTCTTTTCTGTACATAAGCTTTGAATTTTCATTATTTGAGAAGTTATAGTCGAAAAATCAATTTTACAAAAATTCAAAATCTACGTAAAAATTTTTTAATTCAATATTTTGAAAAATCCTTTGGCACGTTTTGAGATATTGGTGGTGCTAATATACCATACAAATTTCATCAATTTATCTACAACTGTCTTTAAGTTAATAGAGCGACAAAAAATGTCGACATCCCCCCCCCCCACACACACACACACAACACACATATGTGGGCAATTGATTAGAATGTTGTATTAGACATTTATCACATGAGAAAAGTTAATTTACACGATTTTCAAAATATTAGAAAATGTATCGAAAACAAAGCTTCCGCCTAGCTTAGTTACGAGCCGAAGGCGAGTAACGCCATCACACGAGTCGATAAAGCTTTTCATGGCCACTGTAACGAATTCGATTTTTGAAACAATAGTCCGAATTTGCACTAATGTACGATTACAGCCAGGATGGCGAGAAATAAGCTGGCTGGGACCCCGTAAGCGTGTTCGGAAAATACTCTCTCTTCTCCTCCCTCTCTTTCCTATCGTATTATATCCTATTGTATTCTATCGTATCACATTCGTATCCTATCGCATCTAATTCTATCTCATCCTATGGTATCCTATTATATTGAACCAATCCTATCGTATCCTATCTTATCCTATACAACAGAATAAAATACGACAGGATATGATAGTATCTGATTGGATACGGTAGGATAGGATGCGATAAGGTAGAATACAATAGAGTAGGATTCGCTAGGATAGGATATGATAGGTTAAGATACAATAGGTTAAGGGTGAGGGGGGGGTAGGGAGAGAGAACCTCCGGTTTATTTATTTAGATGTTTTACGATATCTATATCTATTTTAGGATACCCTATTTTACTTTCGATACTACCCAGTGGGCAAAAAATTTAAAGAAGTTTTTAGAACGTCCTAAAAACGTCCTAAAAACGTCATATGTCAGGCCAAAAAACGTCCAATGTTCCAAAGACGTTTTTAAGACGTTTTGAGGACGTTCTAAAAACTTCTTTCAATTTTTTGCCCACTGGGTACTTTTACTTTCGGTACTACTTTTGCAGTACTTTCGCTCCTGTACTGTAAAGGACTCCCTTCGAGACGCTTAACAGACACCGAAAATCGATTTTTCGTTACACGTGTCATGAAAAATTATTACCCTGAATTGTGCGAAGACTTATTAAAGTTGTCGCAAAAAAGTTGGACAATACAGTAAAATAATGATAAGATTATTTTAATAAGTTTTTCAGATTTTATAGAAATTTACCTTTAAAATTTAAACCCAAGTAATAAAAAAAAGTTTATTATTTTTAAAATTATTAATATTTTTATAAAAGATTGTGGTTTGACTGTGATTGTGGTCTATGACGTGATGTCAGCTATTGTCATAAATTAATAATCAGCAAAATTATTTGACATTGTATTCATTAAGAATTCAAGTATTCAACTATTGATCCAATAGAATAGCGGGTCAAAGAACATAAACGTCTAACCATTAACACACCTTGAATTTGCTACCCGCATAATCAAGAATATTGAAACATAAAAATGTTAAAGGGTTAGGTACAGTCGCAAGGGCAAAAAAAATTTTTTAAAAAAGTCGAATACGCTTTAACTAAAAAATAAAAAATAAGAATTAATTATTAATTATAAAATATAATAATTATACATTAATTGAATGTTTAAGTATTAAATTACCCAGTGGGCAAAAAGACATGGACATCCTTAGGACGTCCATGTCAGTCCAATTGATATCCAAAAGACGTCTCATGTCTTAAGGGGCCGTCCTTAAATTATGTAAGGTTCATATAATTTTTTAATCTCTTCTTTATATTAATATATTTTTGTTTAAAAATACTCGACGTTTTTATATTTTGTCTCATCACACGACAATTAACATGAAGAAAAAATGTATTCGAAAAAAATTACGTAAGATAAGGGGGAGTGGGGGTTCAAAACTTACGGACCCTTACAGAGGGAGGGGTGGTACGTGGGTCAAAATTTCAGAAAACAGTCTTACGTAATTTAAGGACGGCCCCTAAAGACGTCTTTCAAACATGAGACGTCTTTTGGACATCAATTGGACTGATATGGACGTCCTCAGGATGTCCATGTCTTTTTGCCCACTGGGTAGTGAGGAAAAGTATTAATTATTTGAGAAAAAATTTTGAATTAGCGTATTCGACAGTTTCGAGATATCTACAATGATTTCCATTCAAAATTTCAATTTCATTAAGTGATTTCTATTACCTTAAACATTTCCTTTTTCGTTTAATTCCCTTTACTTTACTTCCCTTAATAATATTTTAACAATATAATAGTTCCCTATAATAGTTTAGTATAGATTAACTTTGATTGATACTTTAACGACTGTCGAATACGCTAATTAAAAATTTTTTCTCAAAAAATTAATACTTTTTCTCATTAATTTAATTCTTATACATTAAATTAATTTATAATTATTATATTTTAAAATTTAATAATTAATTCTTGTTTTTTATATTTTAGTTATAGCGTATTCAACTTTTTTAAAAATTTATTTATTTTTTTATATTATTAATTTAATTTTACTAAATTAATTTTTATAAATCAAGTCATTTATTTCAATAATAATTTATTTCAAAAATGTATTTTTCCAAATTTCTTATCCGGGTATTAAATCAGGTTTTATATAATTTAATTACTAGCAGCCTGTTATTCTATTAATTACATTTTTGCATTGTTTAAACATTAATAATAGAATTTATTTCTGAAATTTCATCGAATTACAAAAAACTCCGATACAATAAGATTTTCTGTATAATAACTATAGTAAGTTTATTCAAAAACGTAATTCGTACAGGACAACAGTCCTGTACGAATTATGTACATATTATGTAATTATGTACGGATTCGGTTTATATGGTAATTGCACGCACACCGCTCTCAACCTAAAACGAGGTGTTTGCTGAGTGACGGTCTAAGATCTTCCCTTTTATAAGCGGATGAGATACCGAGTTCAGCTAGCCTCGTTAATCTAGGCTAAAGGACATACCTGGACTCTTCACTTTACAACCTCTGGGTTTTTCCAAACCCTTAACATCTGGTTGACTATCAAAATTCGAACCTGGACATTACAATTCATTCGCTGAAAATATTGCTACAAAATAATCATAATTTGAAATTTCCTTAATATTCAAGAAAATGCCGCAAATAACAAAATTGTGGACGCATATATATATTACTCGCACGCGCGGCGAAATGATGTCGCACGTGTGTGTCATCATATGCGACACATATCGCTCGCATATCATGTGGGAGGTAACGAAGTGCAACAATTTCCACTTATTATATTTAAAAAATTCATACTTGTTCATTGAGTGAAAATGAATTTTATTATTTTAAAGGCATTTTAAATTCTTAAACTTTAATCGCATTTCACCGAGATACACGTGCGAGCGATATGCGTCGCATATGATGATATATATGTCTGTATTAGTGAGCTCACGTGTGCGTGGCACAATTGTTATCTGAAACATTAATCCTTGATTATTTGAGAAGTTATAATCGAAAAATTAATTTTACAAAAATTATAAATGTACATTCAAATTTTTTTTCTCCATTTTACTCCACGAAAATTATAGATAAATATTTTTTCGCTCTGTAGCGCTAATCTTTTTTCAAATATAAATCTGCATACAGAGCAAAAAAATATTTAATCGCGATACTTTTTATACAAAATGAAGAATTCAAAATATAACTTCTGTTTAATCAAATAATTGTATATTCCTTTAAAAAAGACATGCTTGTTAATAACAATAATGTTAAGTCTGAGTTTAGAAACATAATACCTTATTAAGAAAATCTGGAATTCCCCAAATCTTTAAGCTTTTTATGATTCTACCAAAGACCTAGCTTATTACTGGTCTTGCTACAATTCAATGTTTAAAAGTTCTATGCGCGCTAAGGTCCAGGTACTCTTCGACCCTTCAGTCCTATCATCATAAAATTCAAATGCTACTTTTTCTAATATTCTTGCTTTCTCTAAAAATGTACCTCTGAACCTTACAAAGACTCTTCACCTCAGTTATACTTTGATCTTGTACGAGTTCAGAGCTTCGTTGAATTATCTACTGAGTGACATTTTCGTATCCTACAAGTTCACATCTTCTTAAGTCTCTCTATGTCACATGATCTTTTTGAGTTTTTCTCTATATCTCAAGAGTTGATTACATCTTTGTTCATCACTTTGAGTCTTTTCATTTTTTTTGACTAAATTTCATCGTGTTGAGTCTCTTCAAGTTTCTTTAACTGATCATACTTTTCTTTTTTTAATTAATATCCCTTAAATCTCAAACATCTTTTAAATCAATGTTTACTCATTGATTTGCGAGTTATTTCATATCTTTACATCTTTAGTGAAACATCTCTCAAAATAATCTAATTATTTCTTGCTAAGTTTGTGAAACTTCTCTCAGAATCTGATTATACCTTAAATTTCTTATTCATATTAGAAATCATCGGTATTTTGTGAAATGAGCAATCTTGTTAATTTAAATAAATTTTAATTGTGTTAAACCTCTGTATCTTTGATTTCGACCACCAGTACTACTTTTAACAACTTCCAAATCGAATATTTTCATTTTACTTAAAAAATATTTGAATTAGATATTTTCTTGCTCTGTACGCATAAATCCAGTTAAAAATTGATTAATTCTACAAAGGGAAAAAATTACAAATTTAATATTTGTTGAGTAAAATGAAGAAATCGAATTTTTAGATTATAGAACTTGGCTCCAACACCCTTAATATTTTGAAAAATTCTTTGGCATGTTTTGAGATATTAGTTGTGCATATAAGCCTTCCAAATTTCATTCACTATTATTTGGACACAGTACTGTGTCCAAGTTATAGTGGCTACAAAAAGCTGCAACACACACATGATCGGACTACAATTGATTAGAATATTGTATTATATATTTATCAACTGAGGACAGTTTAATTAAAGGGCGAGGGGGGCGGGGGTATCATGTTAATTCGACAAAAAAGGCCTGTTTATAGAATTTTTTTTATAAGATACAGGTAATACTAGTATATTTAGGTATAAACATAGGACATATGCCTGACATAGGACGTTTTTAGGATGCTCTAAAAACTTCTTTCAATTTTTTGTCCACTGGGCAGTAAGTTCGGAGAAGAAAAATCACATTCTCACATAGTCTCATTTTTTCTGATTGTTTATTTGTATATAAATAATTGTTCATACTTAAATCCAAAAATCTGTTTTATAGACGGTTTTGAACAACTATTGCTGAGTATTTAAAAAAAAAGACGTTCATGGCCGACATGGGATGACACCTTCAGGCTGGCGTCCCATGAATGCGTTTTGCGTTGCGTCATCATGAGAGAGAAAGAGACAGAAGTATACTTTTGTCTTTTTCTCTCTCATTATGACGCAACCCAAAATGCAATCATGGGACGACACCCTATAGCCGTAACTACAGCCGGATTACCGATTAAGGGTGTTAGAGCAAGGGACAAAATGTCACTTTTTTACTTTAGATTTTAAGACCGCAAAAAATAAACAGTTTTAAGTGCCACTTGGCAGGGAAGTATTTCTCAATGTGAAAATGGGGCTTACTATCTGTTTTTCGAATAAACTAATTTATTTGGCTAAAATGGAAAAGTTTCGGCTAACCTAACCTAAAACCTAACCCTAGCTGAAACTTTTCTATTTTAGCCACACAAATTATTTTTTTCAAAAATCAGATACTAAGCCCCATTTATCATATTGAGAAACACTTAATTCCCTGCCAAGTGGCACTTAAATCCGTATATTCTTTGCGGTCTTAAAATCTAAAGTAAAAAATTACATTTTTTCCGTTGCTCTAACAGCCTTAACGGTGTTGGAGCATTTTCAAACCACTAAAAATTAAGGTAGACTCACTCAAATCCGCCATTGTGTCCACATCTTAGCAATACGCGGTGTTTGAGGCCGCAAAAATAATTTTTTCGAAGTCTCGTTTTTTTATCGATAGTTTTTCGATTGTACGACAGGGGCTATCTGCTTATTTTCTGCAAAAACAAATTTGTTTGGCTAAAACGGGAATTTTTACAAGTGTGGTGACGCGGGTTGAGGGGTGCGGGTGAGCAGTACTTACATTTTGCCAAGTCAAGAACACTCTAATAAGGACACTCAACTCCGGTGGTGGGGGTAAGGCAGCCGTGAGCCCGAAAACGTTGACAGTGATAGGAGTCAACTAGACCAGTGCGCAGATCGTTCCATTTCCAGTTCGTTCTGCGCATCGACGGAAAATCTGACGTATCTAACATTCTAACCTCAAATTTACGTTTTTTATACGATTTCAATTGAGCGAGTGTTATAGGAATAATGGTTTTTTTTATGTTGCAACTTATGTTTATAAGATTTCAAGCGAGTGTTAGGAATAATGGTGGTTTTATGTTGCATTGATTTTTGCCCGAGTACATTTTGTAAATCTAACAGTGAGGAAAAGGAAAACAA
>UCOK01018351.1:0-26095 GCA_900474325.1 Synergus umbraculus | reverse complement strand
TTTTATTAAACTATGTTTTTCTTTTTACATGAAGAAACACATAAAGTTTAACAAAATATTTGTTATTTCATTCCTATAAATTTGGGAAAAACAAAAAAATAAATGAAAAATAATTCTATTTAGAAGCTAAAGTAATTTAATATTTTTTAGATAAATTTAGCTTTATGTGAGAACATAACAAATATTTTGTTAAGAGTATCAAGAAATGCTTACTGTGTTATCCACTGTATATATTTTACGTAATTTCATGTGTTATTTTTCAATTTCATATTATTTGATTGATGGATAATGTGTATTTTATATCGTACAATCATTTGAGAAACATTTTCTGACCTCATTTTGTTCAAAAACCTAATTATTTTAAGTTTTTGAATATTTTCCCATTAGTACAATACATTTCTAAAGCGTGTTGTGCGCAGCGCCGCCCTCGTGAGAAAATTTCGCACATAGAAACTATAATCACCAAGGAAGCAAGGTCTATGTCTTAAGATATGGGAGTCGGATAGGGCTGCCTGCAGGTGAAGAACGATTATATTTTAATTCTAGATTCGTACATTTCCACACACCCAGTACAAATCGACCTGTGCCCGTAGGGAATAAAAGCGTGTGTTGGCTCTTCTATTTTATAAATACAGCACAACGTAGTTTCTTCTGAACATAAGGACGAAAACAAGAATGAATTATTATATTAATAATTAGTTATCCATTAAATACAAATATTAAAGGCAAATACAATCACAAATATAAAATATTTTAACCTTAAAAAATATTAGCACATAAAAAATTCAAATATGAAAAATCGGAAATACATATATAACATTGAAATTAATAGAAAGCCTTGGAGTTTAATACAATTAAAATTATAAAAGTTAAAAATTTAATTACTTAGATTACAAATTTTTTATTTACCATCAAGCTCATCCTGAAAATTCTTCGGACCATCTACCGTCACCACCTCTGCTGGCTGATCATTATCGACTCTTAAATTTTCGGATTCTTCCTCAGAATTTTTATTCTGCCTTCGTTCGTGCCCGCCATTATTATTTTGCTGAAAATGAAATTCCTCCTCCAAATTTTGTACTTGTTGAAGATTATTGTTTAGTTCACCCTCCCGACCAACTACTCGCGCCGCCGCCTCAGGCTGATTATTGCCAATTTGCAAAGGATCTTCTTCTGGATCTACTTCTCGCCAATCGTCTACACCAACCTCGATATTATCAAGCGTTCTTTCGTTGTCTTCTTCATCATTGTTAGGGTTTTGTGCGTAGTACACATATAAGTGTTCGATTGTTGGTCCAACACAGATATATGATGTTACCTGTAGAAATTCTCCTATAGTCATTCTACCATGCGGCTCCAAGCTGTTCCACGCTTTTTTGATTCGGCTTGTTCTTGCTCGATCAGACAATCTAGGAGATTGTATAGCACCTCTAAGTCCGTCGTTAATTTTATGAACGTCATGCCATACCCCTTCTTGGAGGGAAACAATTGCTTCTGAAAATTTGAAAACAAATTTATGAAAATGAATTGTTAAAAAACTTTAATACTTTGACGTCGGATAATCCATAGTTTGTCTTACTTGTAAATTTCCAAATTGGTGGCTACGTTCCTACTTTAGTTTCAAGTCGATTGTTATAGTGTTCAAACACTATACCGATACTTTCTGGTTGAATATCGACGCTCATGCTAGCTGCCCCAATGCTGCGTAATTTATCTTCGTAGAATAAGAAAAATTCTTCCAGTACTTGACCAGCTTTAACAGAAGTGCTATTACGCAACTGCGTTAAGCCTTCTATTATCAAACCAGATGGAAGGAAAGGCAAAGCCATCATGTATGTGGGAGTGGCGTGAACAGCACTATTTTCTCTTATAAAGTATTCTTGAAGATTAAATTCCGTTACTTTTTTAAACAGTTTCTACAAAAACAAATATGTATATATATTTGAATAATTTTAAACCATTTATTATGCCTCTAGGACTAATACAAGATTTAGATATTAGGTATATAATTCTGCAGGCGTATCAAAACTTGTCATAACAAGTTTTATGTTAAATTGTATTCACAAAAAAATTAGTAATAATCATTTAAAAAAATTTCAATGTTTTTTTTAAAATAAAATTATCTTCAAAATGTATTAATTAATAGACCTTTAAAATTCTTGTAACGAGTCTTGAATTATAGTGCGAACTTCTTACCTCATGTATACAAAAAAGGTCATTTTTAATTATCAACCCTGGAAAAGTTTCGCGAAGAGACTCCCATAAAGATTCTTCGTAAAACGTGACTAATTTTCTAATATTAAAAGTAGGTATTGCTCTTATAACCTCTTCAAATACTTCATTGTACGAATCTTTTGAATGAGAAATCATGAGAGCCCATACACATGGAATAACCTACGAAGTTATATAATATAAAATAAAAACCCTGCTTAACGGCATGCTCTGCCCCGTGGTTTGTGAAATTTTTTTTCGAAGTCACCATGGCCAAACGAAATGATATATCGCTTTCAAACTTTGGGATATGGGAAATGAGACACTAAATTGCGTTTTAAAATTTAATTTGAGTAGTAATTTTGAAAAAAAAGCTCAGTCGGTAAGGTAGGGATCGGATTTTTTTCAAAATTACTACTCAAATTAAATTTTAAAAC
Source organism: Synergus umbraculus (assembly GCA_900474325.1). Taxonomy (NCBI): domain Eukaryota; kingdom Metazoa; phylum Arthropoda; class Insecta; order Hymenoptera; family Cynipidae; genus Synergus; species Synergus umbraculus. The sequence goes on along the minus strand of UCOK01018351.1, from coordinate 23,447 downwards.
GCAATTTAGTGTCTCATTCCCCATATCCCATTTCGTTTGGCCGTGGTAACTTAGAAAAAAAATTTTCACAAACGACGGGGCAGAGCATGCCCTTAAAATGCGGGATAGGATTCGATAGAACCTGGATAAGGCCGTAGTAGAAACCAGATAGAACATTCGGATGGGTATATCCAGTATCTATCAGGTCACCTATTTTCTATCTGGGAATTATTCGGGACTACCCGGATTCTATCCGGAAAACCAGAACAATAATATATTTCGACTAAGTCAACTTTAAACTAGAGAGAAACTTTTAACTAGAGAAAAACGACCACATTTAATTAATTAGAATTTTCTAGCCATGTTAACCAGAATTTTTCTTTGATATAACCAGAAATGTTTTTATCAAATGCATCCAGTAACTTTAACCACAACTTTTTTTCTGTCATAAAAGACTATAATGTACGCGATTTACCTACTCGATCACCTTTAACATCCATTAGAGTTATTAAGGTCTCTGCTCCAATTTCTGGTGGAACCGCTTTTGAAGAATTGTGTATAAAAATTCCTCACTGAAAAATACATCGGATGCGAGTACTGTATCCATCATGTATTCCAGGCAGCACGTCATAAAAATAAATTATTTTCCGTAATAATTCCCAGACGCAATTTTTTTTTGGAAATAACTTCTGAATGGGGTCCTGAATGACCCTTAAAAATGTGTGCCGTGGACCTTTCTTACATATAATCATCTGAGTGCACCATGCGGGGCACCAGAAGATCCTTTTTTTTTTAATAGACGCATAATTTTATTTACTTTATTTCATTCTGGGGCATCACTATCATAATTTTCCCGTAGAATACCCTGTTACCAGAAAACTCCGCAGAAGGAAATTTGCTCTGAAAAATGGGTCAAAAGTGGCCCACTTTGAGAGGTCATAACTTTTGACCTATTAGGGTTAGGACTTTGCCCTTTGCGGCAAATTAAAGATAAATACATGAAATTTCACTCATCTGTAGAAAATTTTTTCATAAAATCGTTAGGTTCGTTGGTACAGGCAATGTTGCAAAAAGTTGTGATTTTTCGACGAAATTCAGAAAAAGTTGTTTTTTGAAATGACTGTAACTCGAAACCTATTAGAGATAGAAGGTTCGCTTTTTTTTTTGTTTTTCTTAGAATTTTGCACATTATCTTTTTTAATTTGAACTTTTTTTTGTACAACGAATTTCTGAGGCGACTTCATCTGCATTCATCATACAGCACGATTCAACGAATATATAGAGTGATGCCGACTTTGAAAAAATGAAAAGTAACTAGGGGGAAGTAACTAGGGATGAAAAGTAACTAGGGATGCAGGCCACTGCACACCACGTTTTTGCTCTTCAGTGAGAAGCCATTCCAACGCTATTTTCGACTGGTTGTTACACCGTCTATAACCACCAGGTGGTATTATGGCAATGGTATCGGGTTTAAGAAATTTTTTCCGATACACCACAGAGCAAGCCGAGGGTGTTGTGATGCTCTCGGTAAACGGGAAACATCTCCGGCCTACATGAACTTTTTCCGGAAAACCAGGCAAGCACGACGTAAGATGTCCACGTCGTTTTTACAGTACCTAACTAATTCTTCTTCAAAGTTCAAGATATAGTTAGGGTCTGAATTTCTTTCTTCATACCACTTTAAAAAATTATTTCGAGCAGACACTGACATTATATCTGGGGAATAAGATTTTACAGCTGGTAATCGGCCAACATAGTTTTGGTTTTCAGGAGTGTTGAGCAAATGAGGAAATACACCCTTTTCTTCAACGATTCCTGTCAACCCAAATGCCGATGGTAAAGAACTCAACGGCATTTGAGTGTAGTTCAAACTATCAATGAACCGTGTACGATTCACGGTCATTGATAGAATCTTTGAACCGTTTAATAAACTTTCGGTTCTTGCTGAATAGTTATATTTTGCTCAGTTAGATGTTTCAGGATGAATTGGGATTCAAAACTTTTAGCATTGTGAGCAATGCAGATAATTTTTTTTAAATTTTCAACCGGTCTAAGGGTGAAATTGATGAAATGGCGAATACATTTTTCCCCTTTAAAAATGTATTCACGGATTAATCCACATTGCGTACAAGGCTTTGTGATGTCATCTTCATCGAGACAAAACGTGCACACTTGATGTGCCATACAAAAATTGGGTATATGTACATTTTTCGTACAATCACCCGCGAGTGTTTCGTTTTGTTGGGTCTCGAGATCGTAGAAGATGAAGATCACAGGACTAGACTCATCATCCACCCGTTTTTTAATCGGGCGTATGTAGCAAAGATGGTTATACTCGCGTACATCTCTGCATACTTTACAAAATGAAAAACCACATTTGTGATTTTTCACTTTGATTAAGTTCACTAATTTTGAACAATGTGGACAGATTTTCTCTATATTGCAAACGCTTTTAGATTTTGAATATGAAGACTTTTGCATATGTTGTTCAAAACAGGTCTTATTATAAAATGTACGCAAGCAATCTTCGCATTTTTTTTCGACCCCTTATCTAACGAGCAAGGTGGTCTTTTATAGCACGCGAGACATTTGTTGGTGCATCTATGGTCGCTCTTATACCGGTAGCTCTTATTGCATTTTAAACAAAATAGCCTATTGGAAGCCCCTCCAGTTAAATTTAAAATGACATCGTAATGTCTCCTATCTCTATAATACAATATATAAACGAATTTCTCAACAATCCCACCGTTCTCATGGATCATGATCTGACCATTAAAAAACGGTGTTCACTGCCTCTACCAAAGGAGCTAGCTTCAAAAACTACAAGGGCTATATTTAAATTTAGGAAAAATTTTTGAAAGGAAACTATCTCCTCCACAACCTTCCCTGGGTATTTAAACTTTAGCTTTTTTTACTAATTTATTTGCTTCTTCCTTCTGTCACCAGGAAGTTTTTTTCCGAATCCCATCCCATTTTTTTTTAAAAGCGGTAGGATCTGGGGATTGGTTTCGCTCCGTATGTACAAGCCCGACGACAATTGCTCGCGGTAAACATAAATTATCATCATCATTTTTTATGGTACAGACCGATTTTTTCGTAATATTTTCAAAGCCTAGTTTTTTATACGCAGAGCCTACCGTTATCTCGATGTGATCTAAGGTGAATTCTTCAGCACTTTGAGTTATGGAAAAAACCATATCCCAAATATCTTTAAAATGTAAATCTCTCACATAACGGAGAGCATGACCCGCCGCGCCTACATTGGGAAAAATATTGAGTTGATTCAACTCTGAATCAAAGGTTACTCAGCCTTACAGATGCAAGTCAATTTTTCACTGCTGTTTCAGCTTGAGGCCAAAGTAGTTTCTACGTTGAGATACCGAGCTGAAGAAGTGTCTGCAGATCGTGGGATTTTCGGCTCCCACCATACGACCCACGAACTCATGCTTTCTTTCTCTATCAATAGGTTCGTTACTTGCTAGAGGGAGAAAGCATGAGCTCGATTTGAACACTGCTTCAGCTCGGTATCTCAACGTAGAAACTACCTTCGACTTCCTCGAAGAAGATGTTTTTTAGCACCCTGGACATCCAGGATTACTTCTTGGGTAATTGGTTTGTCTATGGGTTAGACAATATCTTCTTCAGGGAAGACATGGAAATTAATTAACCCGAATAGTTTTTGAAGAGTGTCTTCATTGAAATAAGTAATCCTGACAGTCTAGGCGTAAGAAGAAATGTTCGCCGGGAAAGTTAGGTTAAGACCTGAAATTTATTATATCCGGATGGTTTTTCAAGGGTCTCGTCGTTGGAATCAGGAATCTCAATTTTCTGATATAGTCCATTTCCCCCAAGAAAATTAGGTTGAGTAATAAAATTAAATATACCCGGTTGGTTTTTCAAGGTTCTCGTCGTTGGAATAAGTAATCCTTATAAGTTAGGTGTAAAAAACTCACTTTACAATTGGGGCAGGTTGACTAATTTTCTTTGGGGCAAGTTAGTGAATTTACAAAATAAAACAAAAAACAAGCACATGCACGAAAAAAACTGTATGGATGTGACAACCAGAGAAATAGTAATATATGGTACAACTATAAATTATGGTTTCCACTACCACGATTGTGTTTGCCGCAACCACAAATATTATGTGACAACAACCCCAGTATGGGGCATCTATTATGAAATAGTTGTGACAACTATTTAATAATAGTTGCCACAGATGGCTGTGGTTGTCACATAATAGTTATGGTTGTGACAACCACAATCGTGATAGTGGAAACCATAATTTATAGTAGTACCATATATTACTATTTCTCTGGTTGTCACATCCATACAGTTTTTTCTGTGCAAGGTACTTTACACGGTATGAAAAAATTCTCAGTGTTAGCCAATAGTATACACTGCAATTTGGAAATTTAAAAGAAAAATTACAAAAAATCGTCAAGTAAAAAATTATTCAACTAGCTCCCCGGTCTTCCTTATATTATAGTAGCAAATACACATAGATTTCAGTATTTCAGAACTTAATATTTATTAAGAAAATCCAAACGAAGATGGTACAAATATAAGTGAACGGTGGATAAGAAAATGATTTCGCACAACAAAATATTTTAGTTTTTTTTGTGAGTCCCTATCTCTTCAGACGATAAAGTTCTGACCGTTTGGTTGGCCGACCTCTCACGTTTCTCTCTGAAAAAAAGAGCATTAATGCAGTTTAAGGACTTGATGTATTTTTAAAATGTTTCGTTTGGTTTACCTCCCCGAGAAGCAATTTCGCTTTGGCCCCGATCGGGCCCAGATCGGGGGATCTCAAATCGGGGATGAAACACACGGCCCGACCAGGCCCAGACCTGGCCTGATCGGGCGGGGCGTATCATTACCGATGAAGACCAGATTTGGAAATGTCTACACGGGTCCATCTACTATACTTTATTATAATTTAAGAGATGTTGACTGGAATTATTTGTTTAGAACACCCTCCTTTCAAGTTGCACTTTATGTGCCCTTAAATAATGTGTAAAGTAGCTCTTTAAATCACAGTGACGTCACTTTATGATAAACGTGCGAACACAATAGGTTATTACAATTTTCGTTGCAGAATTTATCTACGCTTGGAAGCATTCATTTGCGTTTTTTATTCGTTACGTTTGTGCGCAAGCTTTCTAGTGCTTCCAGCCTGCGGGTTATGCTGCAAACTTCACACTCTTAATAATGATCTATGTTATGCACTTGTATAATAAATAACTATTATGATGATTATATTAAATCCTGATAGCCTCTTACTTTTGAAGTCTCTTGAGGGGGGCGATGCACTGCGTTGTCGTTTTCTGTGTGTATAGTGGTAAAGTGGTAAAAGTGTTGTTGTTGATGAACATGGTGATGATGGTGGTGATAATAATGATGATGATAATTATGATGTTGCATCTGGGCATGTGAAACACTGGCTTGTGTAAATTGCAAGTCGTGTGTACGGTTACGGTATGTTTGGTAGTGGTTGTATGTTGAATGGTAGATGTGATTTGAGTGATCTCGTCTTCCTTGGTGTGTTTGAAAGACTTGTTGTGTAATTTGTGACTGAGATGATGGAATCCGCGAATGATCTAATTCGGGTGTTATAATCTCTGAATTATATAGTTCGGCTGATGGAATATGCTGCGAATTATTTAATTCAATTGATTGAACACACTGCGAATTACTTGTATCTAATTCTGATGGAACGCGTTGCGAGTTAGATAATTCAAGCTGCGAAGTATTTACTTCGTGTGATGGAAGGCGCTGCGAATGATCTAACTCGGGTGTCATAATGCTCTGGGAGATATGTAGTTCTGGCGATGGAATGTGTTGCGGACTATTTACTTCGTGTGATGGAATGAAATGCAAATGATCTAATTCGGATGGTAATTCGGGTGTTGTAATGCCTTGTGAGTTAAAGAATAGTTCTGGGGATGGTATGCGCTGTGGACTATATAATTCCTGTGATAGTTCATCGGTCTTAGTCTTGGTTGTTTGTCCTTTCTTTTTTGAAGCAGTCTTCTTCTTTTCTTTCAAAATTTCAGACTTTCCTAAATAGATGAAAAAAGTAGAAGTGAAGGGGTTGGCTGTTTTTAATTCCTCACAAATCGATAGTGGCAAATTTTTTTAGAATATTATAGAGACCAGTGTCTCCAGATCGCGGGATTTTTCGGTTCCCACTCTACGACCCACGAGCTCATGCTTTCTCTCTCTATTAACAGTCACGATCCTATTGATAGAGAAAGATAGCATGAGCTCGTGGGTCGTAATGTGGGGGCCGAAAAATCCCGCGATCTGGAGACACTGATATAGAGACAATCAGGATTACCTTGAAGAGTATTGGCCTTTGAGGATCTTCTTGCTATTCCTTTTTTATTAAGGATTTCTTTACCCTCTGTAAAGATCGCGAAAATATCATGCTTGAGTTATGTAAAAATAAAATTATGTCAAATATATCACAGACACAAATTATTATTATAATTTGTGAACTATATTTAACCGAATTGTTGCGTTAAAAATTTTAGTATATGTACCATTTTCATTCATTGCTGGAGTCATCAAATGTTGCAGAACTGCCACGTCCATTTTAGGATGGATGATCCGGTATTCTTTTGAAAATATAATAAGAATCATTATGAATGATTATTAAAAATGTCACGTAAAGCTTTAAAGTATTACACAGAAAAAAAGTCTTAAATCAAGCTAAAAAGTATAGTTTTTGTTACAATTTAAGTCATTTTTTGGGCTTAAAACTAAATTTAAGCCAAAAAACTGACTTGAATTGTAACAAAAACTAGACTTTTTAGCTTGATTTAAGACTTTTTTTCTGTGATAATTAAGGCGCTTTCAATAAAGGCATTAATGAAATGTAAAAAAATGTACTGTGTTAAAAATTGTGAATTATATTCATATAGTGAAATCTGAGACCTTTATTTTTTATTGAAACAACTTTCATTTTTATCTGTTGTTGCTCTATCTTTTGCATAGCTTCCAGGAGATTTATTTTCAATTTCGTATATCTGTTTCTTGAGTCTTTTATTACATTATTAAGAAAAGTATATTTTACGACTCTTCCTTTCTTCTTTACAAGAGATGCCATGTTCTCTGTTAGAAAGACAAATAAAATCAAAAATGATTTCACATAATTTGAAGAAACTCAAAAATCTTTACTAAAAAATAATAATTTTTAAAATGTGTTAATTTAAAATAATAAAAATTAAAGCGTTTCAGCAACTGCTGAAAAATCAGGCAGCCTATAATTTATGGAGAAACTGTATTTTTATTACCAATGAATTGTCCTGTCGTTTTTGTATTTAGAAGTGAAGATTGAATTGCTAGGTCGTTTAATTCAAAAATGGTACTGGACCTCTCCTTTCTGCACCCTTCTAAACATATAAATGTACTCCCTCTTTCAATTTTCTGCAATTCGATAAAAAACTGATCGATTGATTCATTTCGAAAGGCGTTGCAGATATTGTTGATCTGTATTACTCCATTAAGGAACTGTGATTCGGGCAATAGAGGCAAAGTCGCAGCCAAGTTAAGTACGCTATTGTTCTGTACATCTAAATTTTTGTCTATCCACATGTCAATCAGATACTGAAAAGTTTATCAAATATACATGTGCAATAGCGGTTAGATTAAATTATGAGTGATAATAAATTATAAATTATAAAATAAAATAAATAAATATATTAATAAAAATACAAATAACATTTCCATATATATTTATATTATAATATTATATATTTATTGTATTCAATTATATTATTATGTTTAATTTAGAGAAAGGGGTTCTAAATGTAAACACTCAAGGCGAGTCTTCATACTGCGAATAAAGGTTTCCAGTGTCAGACTATTAATCTGCTAAATTCGAATACAAAACCTCTAAGCTAAAATGTGAACAACAATGTGCCGAATGTTTGCGTGTTGTCAGAGTATGTAATTATAATTATTATCGGTGCCTTTATGATACATGACTATATTTTTGAGAGACTTGTCTGGACCTCCATGCGCTACATATAGCTTTAAGCTATTCTTGTAGAGATAGTGATTAGGATAGTGACAGCAGAGTTAAAATTTGAAAAAAACAAGTGAAATTAAGATTTGATGTATTAGGTGAAGTGTTCGGTGGAGAATTCTGATTAGTTGATGTTTATGCTGTTACGGAGGTTTTAGATATTTAACTCAATGCAAAAAGTCTTGAAAATAGTAGAAGAAAGAGATCATTTTTGTACATTTTAAATGTTAATATACCTGCACGTAATTGTAATATGATCCCGCATATGGAAGTCCAAAAACATTCTGAACTTCCTGAGATATTTCTAAATTGTATGGCCCGATTATGACCTCAAGTGCCTGGAACTTTTTACACATGTTGCGTATTTTTTTATATACTTTGTGTCGCAAGTCAGTTGTCAAATTCGAGTAAATTATGTAGTAAGCGATGCGTCCCTATCGAGATAAAATTGTTCGGGGTATTAGTAGAATTCATTTGATGCATGGAACAAACAAATAATAAGATGCGAGAACTGATGCAAAGTACTATGTCGATATGATTATATTGAAAGTTGAAGTAATTCATGACAAATATAATATTATTATGATGACGATCTTACAATATTATTTACTTCGATGCTTATCGTGCTCAGAAAAACTTCGAAATCTTCATATTTCTTCTGTAAATAAAAATGTTCTTAACTTTAATACAAAATTTTTGAACAGGGTACTGAATCACTGGGTGGAGTTCCGGTGGAGAACCTCTGATTTTCTCGATACTCCAAAATGTATTTTGACGCGCTGATTACGAAAATAATAGTGAAAATTGGCGACTAGGCATTTTTTATGGTGAAATCATAAAAAAACATAAAAATCATGGTGTTTTGCTACTATCTCAGCTAATATACTAAATAAAAAAAATATATCCATTAAAAGTTGTAGACCTCATCGAAATACACATTTTTTGTTTGAAACATTTTTTTCTGCGAGTGATAGTTTTCGAGAAAATAAACGATACAAAGACTACAACCGTATCTCCATTGGTTTCGGTTTGGTACTATATATATTTACGCTTTTCACCCTTTACCATTCCCCTTACCATTCCTTTTACCATTTTCCTTTGCAATTCCGTGTGCCATTTCCCTTTACTATTCCCTTTTACGATTCCCTTTACCATTCCTTTTGCCATTCCCTTTTACCATTCCATTTACCATTTTCCTTTGCCATTCCCTGTGCCATTTCCCTTTGTCATTCCCTTTTTCCATTTTCATTTGCAATTCCCTTTAGAATAAATTTCTTTTACAATGATTTCCATTAAAATGTGAAGACCCGTGGTATATGGGTTTTTATAAGATTAAAATTATTATATTTGATTTAATCGAAAACTATCACTCGCAGAAAAAAATTTTTCAAACAAAAGCATATTAGCTGAGATAATCGCAAAAAATCATGATTTTCATGGTTTTTAACGGTTTCACCATGAAAAATGCCTAGTCGCCAATTTTAAATATCATTTTCATAATCGGCGCATTAAAATACATTAGTATACGGAGTCTTAAGAAAATCAGAGGTTTAAGCTTTTCGGAACCTTATCCTCGACTTTAATAAACAATCTATATTAAATTTACTAGACCAATGTATATTAAATATTAAAAAAGTTAGTGCATATTTGCTTCACACCTCAAAACGATTCATCAATATCCTCTTGAACATTCTCTGAACTAAGTATGATGGCTTCTTCATCATTTGCCTTAATTTTCTTTACGAAACATTCTAACTTCTCGAGGGAATCAAAAAAATCGTGAATATCTGAAGAGTTCTCATACCGAGACATCCTGGCTTCGGACATTAAATTTTTTTGACCGTCATTAGACAAATTGATTTCATATCTAAAATAGAATACGTTATTACCCAAATAGCATAAAAAATTGAGTGAAAATTTCCTAAAACTAATAATGCAACTTCGGGATTGGGTCAAGATTCATTTAACCATGATAATGTGCGCTTGTCTGAACTGTAGAGTTATTTATAATATAATAAAAAATGTATAAATACAACCTAATTGTTCAAAGATATACAAACTTCAATGGACCAGATCGACGAGGATATATATTTTCTTTATAGTGGAATATGTATTTAAAGTACCTAAATTACCACAAATAATTATTAGGACGACTTGTTCTTTTAAAATAATCCTGCTATGTTAAATTACCGTTCCTAACCCAAATTCTCACAAGTCCCTGCTTAAAATTTCCGATAAATTTCGGATCAGTTTCAGACAAATTTATCCGCATTTGTCTGGAATGTGTACAAATATTTCAGGTCCGATTATTTTTTGTAAAGTGAAATCCGAAATTCGTGCTTTTTCCTTCGAATTATACCCGTAGTAAAAAATGGAATCCGAAATTTAGTCCATTTATGTCCGAATCGTATCTGAAACGGAAACCGAGATCCAAAATTAATCCCCATCTGTCTGGAATTCGCCCGGAGTATAAAATCTGCAATTATGTTTCGTAAAGTGAAATCCGAATTTCGTCCGTTTTCCACAGGATTGTATTCGCAAGAAAAATCGGAACCTGAAATAAGTCCGCACCTATCTGGAATTCATCCGTTGAGTAAAATTAATTTTTTTCTGTAACGTGGAATCTGAAATTCTTCCCAGAAGAAATTGATTAAATCGGACTTATTGCGATTTTTAAATTTTATCATGCAGAGTACCGACAAAAACGGATGGATTACAGATTCCACTTTATATACATAAATATACCTCGTTTTTATTTCGTATAAGTTTCGGACTGATTCGGATTCAAGTTTTACTACAAACAGAATAAAGACCAAAACGGACGAATTTCAGATTTAACTTTTGATGAGAATAATATCTAATTTTTCATTTCGCAAATATTCCTGACAATTACGAATTTATTTCGGATCAAATTTTATTTTCAGATGTAAATCGGATAAGATCGGACAAATTGCGAAAAGATTCCGTCTAAATTGCGGATCTCTCCAGATTAATTTATACGGTATTTGTCAAAAATTCTACTTTCTTCTCACAAGCGGTAACACTTCCTGGGTTTAGGTATATAAAAACAGACCATTCTATTCTCTGTATATAAGATGAGTAAACATTAAGCGGATACATTTCAGACTAATTCCGAATATGAATTTTCATCGTACCTGACAATTTCCATGCATTACCGGGCAATATCCGGATTGGCAAGTAGAATAAATTTTGGACAAGATAGGATAAAATTAAGATTCCAATTTCGAGAATGCGGATCGAGAACATATTCCAGATGGCACCGATTCAAATTCGGATGACAAAAACCATCTTGTTCTCGGGTAATTCCAGATAATTTCCGAATTGGCAAAAACACGTTGAAACATACAGATTTCCGATGTGTTCGGATAAAATCCGGTTGGAAAGTCTACGTCGGACCGTGATAATGTCGGACAAGACCGTATGAAATCCGGGTCTGACAAATTTCAGACTATAGGGGATAAACTCCGGATGACAAAAACCGCCTTGATTTCTGATAATTGCAGACAATTTTCGGGTGGGAAAAACGTCGGACCTGACAAATTTCCGAAGTTTTTCGGATATAATCTAGACAGAAAGTGTACGTCAGACCTGGCTATTGTTGGATCAAATCGGATTAAATTCCGATTCTAATTTCGAAGTCGTGGACCGGACAAGTTCCGGATTCAATCGGATGAAATCCGGGTGACAAAAACCGCTTTGATTTTGGACAATTTGCGGAGTCCGGAACTTGTCTGGAATTTTAAGCAGGGGTGCAGAAGAACATGTTTCCAACGTAAAATTACACCTAGCTATTGATAAATAAGTGTGCCAACCGAAAAAGTGATTTTTTCCCTTTTCCGATACTATATTTCTAAAATCCCATACTGTTGATCTATTATAGGCACATGTTTGGGTTTGGTGCCATTTTATAGAGTAGATCAAGTAGAATACAATGCACTTTTTATTTTTTTCAAAAAGCAAACGGTAAAATAATTACGGGAAAAAAGCTAATTTGACAAAATACTCTGAATACACTTGTGACAATTTTTTCATTTACAACATGTGTAAAGCTTATTAAGGAGTTAGTACCAAGGAACATTTTTGAAAAATTGATTTTCTAAAAAGTGAAAATTCTTATAATAAATATATGTAGAATTGTTGGATTAATCGTTAGTTTGGTCTTAAATATCGAGAACAGATCGACAAACGCAAAACAACGTAAGCATCTCGAACGCGCTGAACGTGCATTTGGCGCGCGTTTGAAGCAAATGATCTTGAAAATTGAACTCAAGGTTAAAATTGATGGTACAGTTAAATGGCCCTCTCTCGATCCTGGTCAACTTTTGTCTAAACTATTTTTTCGTAAATAAAATATTTCAGAAAGTAATTATAGATCAAAATAGATCACCCTGTATTTTAGATCAAAAACTAAACGCGTCTTTCTCGAAACAACGTTTTTCGACCTGGCGTGCATGATTCCGAAAAAACTATTGAACCGATCGGGTTGAAATTTGAATATGTTATTATAAACATGTGTCGCTATCGCATGAACCAGAATAATAATTATTGATTAATATTTAGCCTTTTTTTAAAACTATTTACGGTTAAAAAAAAAAGTGAAAAATCTTCAAATCGGACATTTTGTATTTATTTTTTGTAACATGGCTGTTACTTTGGTTGCCTGAGTGCAGGCGTAGGGGCGGGGCCCGAACCGGCGAGCAGCGGTGCTGCGAATCGTCGTTCGGCCACCTCGCTCTCTTTCTCTTTGGATTTGGCAGCGAGTACACGCAAGCGACTCAGCTGTGTCTTGAGTTCTGTTCGAGTTATTCGGTGGCAACGCTATTTGTATTTTTGGTGCGACGTGTGGCCGGAGTTTACGGTAAATAAAGTGTTCCATATTAATTGACAATTCTGGCATTATTTCTTCTCGACCCACATGGCAGTTCCTTTCCCTTTTCCTCCCAATTAATTGAGTAATCAAATCCCGATTATATTTTTTTCGGATTTCAATTATTCTAGTTCATGCGATAGCGACACATGTGTAGAACAACATATACAAATTTCAGCCCGATCGGTTCAATAGTTTTCTCTGAATCATGCACGCCAGTTTTTAAAATGGATAACTTCCAACAGCCATACCAGCTAGATTTATTATTAAAAAAAAAAAAAAATTTTGTAATAGTATTTTATATCTATAATCATGTGTGAAAAGTTAAGATTTGTAATATAAATTTTAATCTGATAAAAAAATTCTTTTAAAAAAAAAGGTGAAAACTTTGGTACTAACCCCATAAGAAGTAATAATAGAAGTACAAAATATAGTTTATTACACTTTATCAGTGAATTAATCAATAATTATGTCCCTTTTCATCGAAATCTCTAAAATCATACGTTCTCATAAATTCTTGGAAAATTTAAGTCTCGGTTATATTCTCATTCTCATTACCGTTCTCGAAGTAATATAACCGACCACGGAGTAATAGTAAGGAGACAAAACTGTGCGCCAAGAGATGCCAAGTTTTTCGGACATAGTAAGGGGGGAGGATGTACGCTAATTGTAACAGCGATCGTCTTGTTTTTAGTTGAATATCTGCGAGAGCTGTATGTTATTCAATTTTTGGCGCTAAGTTTGAATAATGACAAAGTTTAGAATATCAAACAATATCAATATAATATATATCATATAATATCAAAGCTAATTGTAGTTTTTCATGTTTTTTTTAAAGAATTTATAAATTTCTACACAACATTAATAAATGGGAAAATTTACACGAAAAAAAAATTGGTTCAGAATCTACATTGAATTAATTTATTGTGGATTTAGTATTTATCGTGTGTGAGGTTAATATATATTATATTATATACCAGGTGTATAAGCATAAATCCGCTGTATTTTAGGCAAAAGAAAGTCTTTTTTTTTTGCAGAAAATAAAATAAACTTTATTCAAAGTATTTTCCCTCGCTTGCTATACATTTTGTTTATCTCTCGGGCAATTTGGAGTAACACACAAACACGCCATACATATAGCCGCTCGCTTGCTCTCTCTCACCCACACAATAAATATTACACATTTCATACACACAAAATAACAATTGCAAACACGTAAACTTAAACATCCAGACTTAATATTGTTACCAGACACATGCACGCACACATACACACTCACGATGTAAACACCACAACAACACATAGACACTGAGATATTAATTAGAGATGTATTAATATCGGTTTGAATAAACATTTCTTTTGTTAAATTCTTGTAAATAATTAACAACACATGGGTACAAAGTATAGTTTTAACCCTGTCCCTGCCCCCCCCCCCCGAAATTTCAGAAAGTTATGTTATGTGCTATATGTATAACCAATTATCGATATTCGATGATACTACTTTTGAATCTGCGCCCCCCTTAGCAGGGTGGAGAAAGACGGTTGTTATACGGAGGGGCTACTTACCGGGAACTTTCGCTACGTGCATAACTTCACGGTGTGACGTCATAGCGCGACTATCTCCATAAACATAGTGTTCTCAACGGGTAACTTCTCGCCAAGCGGTAACTTTACGGTAAAATGACCGTAACTTGACGGTGATGTCACAAGACTGATTTAGATTTGCATGTTATGGGAAATTACCAGAACTAGGGACAAATTCAGAGTATCGCTGTTAGTTTCGTTGCGGATCAGAGGTTTAGATTCATTTTCACACGGTTCGTGATAATTCGAGTTAGTTTGCGCGAATCGCGGTATTCATTTAATTTAAAGTTACGTTTCTCTCTTCTGTAAGGGTAACAGTTGCGCATGGCTGAACAAGATAGGATTTTGTAGAGGATAAAGGTTTTTTAACCATTTTTTATGTACGCTCAGTCAGGGCCAGGAGAGGGTTTTTCTTCTTAGGATCGCGTAGGAACTTATGTAAATTCGGTTTTGCTCTGAGATTCATTTTAGTTTTAACCTCAAACATTTATATTTGAACTCGAGGGTGTTTGATCGTGCTCACGGTTTGCGATGAACTTATTTTAATTTGTATCGAGCCATTACTACCAACAGACTTAGTATTGTGTCGAGTCTTTCCGCAGCCCTGGACTTATATTATTTCATTCTTCTACTTTGGTTGAATAAACTTTGTTATTTATTACTGAATCGATTGCGTAATTACTTGCCTCCCTCAGGAACCGTCCCACTCCCTCGATTCTAGCCTATGAGAGGGCATAAGTTCTACGATAAGAAATCCACTCAGATCTACAAGGACCAGCAAATACAAGGAGGAATCGTTACAAACTACGACTTTTACATTTTGTAATTGTAGAGTTCGGTTTAGTTTTTGCTCTAGTATTTGTCGCTTTATTTAACAGCATGACAACTTGACGAAAACCCTGTATTTTATTCAATAATATATTCTCACCTGTCCACCTTCTCGCACCATAACGTCACTGGAAGTTTCGTCCAATAAGAAATCCGGAGGAACATGTACGGTGAGCACTCCAGTCTATAATATATACAAATATTAGTAATTAAGATTTAATATTTTTACTTTAGTTTTCTCTATTATAAATAGAAGGTAAAAAATAAGATGGTTCATAACTGTAACAGATAAAAATTTTCTCACTAAAGGGAAAATATCAACTTCAATTCGTTTGAACATTGGTGAAAAAAGTTTCCCAAACACTTAAGGGGTAGCACTACTGTAGGATTTTAAAAGAATCGACTTATTTTTTCTTAGCTTAAACAGTACTTTAGAGTCTTAAAAACAATACCCACTTGGTCCTATAGCGAAACAAATTTTAACATGTTTAATTTTCAATTTTCTCGAAGTGGCTTGGAGTTTTTATTTAGCATACTCGTCCACCATGTTGGATCCGCTATATTGTTTATCAAATTTTTGACAGCGGATTCTTAATGAGAGACCTCAAAAACCCATGAGCAATAGAATTTGGTCCATTTTATAAACATTTTATTCGGAATTTGGTAACACTTTGTATTTCTCCTCTATGTGCTTGTAAAACTTTAAACGCGTTTTTCTCAAAACGGCATTTTTCAAACTGGGCGGGCTCATTGCTCGAACACCAATGCATGAATCGATTTCTAATTTTTACAGTAGTTTCATAAGCAGATTCTCTAGAGAAGTACTTAACCGATTTTTGATTTGATGTTAACTGAATTTTTTATAAACAATTTACTACTCTTTTTTTTTTTTGCAAAAAATTCATCTTTTTCAAACGTGTACCATTTCTACAAAAATTGATATAAAAAAATCCTACGTACTTCTCTAGCTAATAGTATATAGTTTAAAAAAAACTTTGAGTTTTTATTCCAGGTCTCACAGTTTTCCAGATATGAGTCCGCCCGCGGAGCACCTTTTTAATAACACTTTGCCTGAGATTACGTGTATCGCCGCCATTTTAACGAAAAAAATATAAAAAATTTTTTTTTCATACTTTAATATGTGTTAAATGAACCCTATAAAAAGAAATTCTATTCCTTTTCCCATACTCCCAAAATAAATTGCCAAAATTAGTCTTCCTTTTCGACCGCTAGAGTGGTGTTACCCCTTAAACCAAATCGGTTAATTTTAAATGATTTCATCAAACTTGATAAATTTTCCATGTAAAAAGCATGTTTCCAAACAAGTTTGCACAAATCAACCTCGCAAGTCGAAGTCCACCTTGCCTACTGTGCACATGGTTAGGAAAACGTCGAAAGCGTGTTAATTAATACTTTCCTTCATAATGCAGGGCACTGAAAAATATTCGTCATGAATACCTTAACATTTTTCACTAGATTTTTGCACGCCATCAATGCAAAATCCTAGGCGACTTCATCTGCATTCATTACACAACACGATTCAACGAATATATAGAATGATCCCGACTTTGTAAAAATGTAAGTAACTTGGGAGAAGGCATTAATGCAGGGTACTGTACTACATCACTAAGATTTTACACTGAATGCGGGCAAAAATCTAGTGACAAATTTGAAGACATATTTTCATGACGAATATTGTATGTGCCATTTTGCGTAACCCAATTTTACTCGTCCACAGGTTTGATTTGAGCAACTCTAAACGTTAAAATTTTGACGATTGAACTCGTAACTGCTTCATTTGACGTATAAAATTTTCATTTTTGGCTAAATCGGATTTTTGAATTTATTAGGGTACAATCTGTGTACATTCATATTAAACTTAGTTGAAAATGACACCGAAAAACATTTTTTTCTGATAGCTAAAGACGAAAAATTAGCACCTGAAGACAGAATTAAACTACCAACAAGAAGAATGAGAGAACCATCTGAAGACCCCGAAATACAGAAGGTAAACACACTATTGTATAACCAATTTATACAATGGAGATTACATCCACTAAACTCAGATAAAATAAAAATCAAACCAAATGCAATAGAAAAATTATGGAAAGAGCTGCCGGTGTTCGACGAGGAAGAATGACTCAAGAAGTTCCAAACATTAATTGAAAACTCAATAGAGAAAAACCTTTCAATTACCAGATTAATAATAATCGGAGATCCGCTAATAACACCCATGGTTAATAGGAATTTATACAAGAGTTAATAGAATTCCTATTAACCATTTACCCTGAACAAAATTTACACCTCTGCAGCAACAACACCAGAGAATTAACTAGAGAAGAAAGAAAAAACATTCTCTAAGAAGCTCATAAGGAACATCTAGGGGAAAAGAAAGATGGAGCCACGAAAATCGGGTATTGGAACAGAATGGATAAAGAAATTATAGAATATGTTAAGAAATACCCCATCTGCCAATTAGAAAAAAACAACGAGAATAGAAAATCAAGCTAAAAGTATTATACCAGAAATACCTACAAAACAAGTTTGACAAGGTATACAATCTTAATGCCCATGAAGGATGAAACAACCCAAACCATCATTGAAAACTTAATAGAACATTATATTTACATATTCGGTGCCCCGAAAACGATCCTCTCCGATCAAGGACAAAACTTCTTGTCTCAACTAATGTGGCAGTTTGAAGAAGCCCTCCTCATTAACCAACCTAATAAAAACAGCCTTCGGAGAAAATTCTTAGAAATAGGATGAAAATATGAAGTTTATAAATTTTTCTATAAATACTATGAGAAATGAATCTACAGGTTTCTCACCTTACGAACTTACTTTCGGACGAGACCCCAATATACCATCGACAATACCGAATTCACCTACCCTTACATTACAGGAAGTGATTAAAAAATGGAAAAGGAAACATGATGAGACATTGGAAAAGGCTAAACGAAGAATGAAAATAGAAATGGAAACAACAAAGAAAAGACTTGACAACATTATAAGAAAACACCCTTTATATAAAGAAGGGCAGTATGTCAAGACGATAAATCAATCAAAAGGAAACAAATTAAACCCTAGCTGGAAAGGCCTTTTTAAAATAATACAAGTCCTAGACAACAATAATGTAATAATACGGGTAAAGGATAAGACTAGCCAAATTCACATGGATAACGCAATGCCATATTTTACAGATGGCGTCGGTGACCTGGATACTGTTGGCCCTAGTCACATTGACTAAAGCCAACTTCACGCTAATACCGATTCGAGCATAAACGTCGAGGAAATATCCTAGGTGCACCTATTCCACGAAAAATTGAAATTAATAATTGGGATTAACTTTACCTCGATCGAAAAACGAGCCCAAACAATTAAGGGGTTACGTATACTTAGAACGCAAAAAATCGATTTTTTGAAAAATTCTGTACAAAAAGTTTTTTATTATAGAATTATAATTCTTTTCAACATTAAAGATACATATTTTGAGAAGTTGTAAAAAAAAATTCAGCTAAAAAAAATAGAAAATGAGCGAGATATGGTCAATCTGCGAAGGGTCTAAAAAAAAGGTGGTTTGCGGTGATCACCAGTGCTCATTATTGGATCATCCGAAATAAAAAAATAGTGGCGATTGTTAGTAAATAAGATTTAGCTCCTGTTGAACGAAATATTTAAAAAAATGTTTATTTTTTACAAAATGGAGGATGTTCAAAGTCTATTTTTTTCGGCCTAAATTTCGCTCATATTTTTGAAAAAAAAATTTTAATGGAATCTCAAAATCCTTCGTTCAACCGGAGGATAATTAAATCTTACATAAGTGGTATAAATTTCAAATCGATCGGTTGAGTCGTTTTCGAGCTACAGTGATTACCGAATTCGAAAATGTGGTTTCGAGAAAAACGCGTTTAAAGTTTTGAACACAATTATTATGCAAATAAAAAAATTATTTTTGAACTTACACTGAATCATCGATTCCGGGTCCAAAAAGTGTACCTTCCTTCGCGACTCCACTCTAAGTCGTATATTTTAAAAAATACTGCTGGGATTGATATGAAATTTTCGGAGAATACTTTTGAAATGTTGTGCTTTCAAAATATGCAATAAAAAAATCAATTTTTTGAAATTTCTAAGTGTACGTAACCCCTTAATAAGACCATCGAATTGACTAAACTCGTCTGTAATAAAAATTGCACGACTCATTTTAAAATACAACTGATTAAATTAAGATACAACAGATTGGTAGCTGGGCATTTCTCTGCAATCTGGGCAACTCATTGTCTCAGGCCAATATTGTATAAAAAAGTTCAAATTATAAATGTTTTGTAAATAAATCTAAAAGATAATAACCTAATCTAGCTGTGCTTGGCATACAATATCTTTTAAAATGAAGTTTATTGTATCAAAAACTTGTTTATATGCCGTAAAAAATAGTCTTCTGGCGTGTAACCGAAGCAGTACAGTTACTTCAGATTAATTTCATTATGATAATAACTATTCGAATGAATCAAATTGTTTGGATATTTTAACCATATTACTTTATTGTTAATGGGACATGTTTTTTTTTATAAATATTATTTTATCTTACTAAAATAGTAAATTAAAGTTTGTCTTCGCATCTTGTGAACAATGAAAATATTTTTGGTTCATCTGCCATTTATTAATAAATAGGAGGAAAAAAACAGACTTTTTTTGAAAAAGTCAATTTTAATCCGTACTTCTGCACCCTTCAATATTTTTTTTTGAAACTTTCCAAAAAACTTTATTATATATTTCTCCGCATTTTTGCCGCGAGAATTTTTTTCTTGCTCATAATTTTCTGGATAAACGAAACGCTCGAAGTTACAAAAGTCCGATTCACGCCGAATAATAGAAAAAAAATTAATAACAATTTTAAAAACACAAATTTTTGAATTCCTATTCTTCTATCAATCAAATGACACTCGAAAGCACATTCCCTGAAAATATCATTTAAAAAGTCCAAAAACTGACGAACTGAGAACGAGCTAAATTGAAAAACGGATTAAAGTCGACTTTTTCAAAAAAGTCTGTTTTTTGCCTTTAATTTTAAAACTAAAAAAGCTAAAATTTTTTTTTATAAGAAAAAAGATGCGCAATAAAATTTCATATATTATATAGATACATCCTTCAAAAATAAAAATTCGAAAATTTTATTAAAGCTTGGTCTGGGCCGCCCGGCACAAGAGGGAAAACCAGTTAAACCAGCCACTAAAAGTGGTAAGAGAGGGGGAAGGCAAACTACTCATTCATTCACGCTTGGACATCACTGTTCTAATTATACAATAATTCTAAAAAAAGGTGTTAGACTCATCCTTAATGAATCATGCGCTTGATGAAGCCCAAGAAAACAAGGAAAGAGATCTGGCTAGAAAGATCAATCAAGGATTAAACCTGGCAGCTAAAGACAGCTATGTCAATTCAAAATTGGACATGGCAGCACTAATGATCGACGAGACAACAGAAGTCATGGATACCGCAATAAACTCTATTTCTGACGGAAAACACGGAATACCTCATCCTTAACTATTAACACCACCACTTATGATGAAAACTATCCAGAAGTTTGAACAATTCCACCGAACCAATAGGTGTTGGTAATTCGGTTGAATTACCAACACTTTCTCGACATATGTGAAATAACGGTAGCAGTCATAAAAGGATTATTTACCTACATAGTACAAATACCAGTACTAGAAAAAGAGGAAGGATCATTACATCACATAATCCCTATTCCTGAAAAAATCCACGATATCCACATGTCCATTATACCAAATTATGACTATGTATTCAAGTACAGGGACTCTTGCGTACCGACTGACTCACTACTAATACAAAAATATAAAAAAATAGCCGACTATAAGATCTGTAAGAGAAACCAACCTAATATTAAGCTGATAGATTCTCAAACATTTGAATCGAGTACATTTAAGAGGTATGCAGATTTAAAATGTAATAGGTCACCGTATTTGTTACATAGAGAAACATTCATCCCTGTGATCAATGGATATATCATAATCCCTATGGAAAAACTAACGATAGACATCTCTTGTAAAGATTCTATTAGAACGGTAGAATTAACTAATCCGGAACTACTTTTAGAGCAAAATTTTAAAGTCTACAACTACGACATATTAGATCCCAATGTTGAAATGGAACAACATTTTAGCGCATGGGTAAATGTAACTTATGATATGAAATTCGATCGAGACGATGTAAGTAAATTGAAAGAACAATTAATTCAATTACCTAAATAACTAAACAACGAAGAATAAGGCAAGCTAGGATTAGTTTAGACGATACGGAATTGGTACATTATTCACCGAGGGAATGCAGTGGACTTCGCTCAGGCAGCAACTTCACACAGTGCGTACCTTGCCCACTGTAAACTCCCAAGGCGCATATATATATATAGGGCATAGTCGGTCGTCATTGGGAGCGCTCAATTTAGTTCACAGTCCTACGGTGAACTAGTTCGCTCTTTTACCAGGTGTATAAGCTTAAATCTGATGTTTTTTAGGCAAAAGAAAGTCTTTTTTTTTTGCAGAAAATAAAATAAACTTTATTCAAAGTATTTTCCCTCGCTTGCTATACATTTTCCCCATCTCTCGGGAAATTTGTGTTTACCACGCCAAAAAAAGTCTTTATCTTTCGATGCAAACCACTCGTCAAACCATTTTCCGACGTCTTCGTACGAATCGAAGTGTTGTTCAGCGAGCGCGTGACCCATCGACGAAAACAGGTGGTAATCAGAAGGGGCCAGGTCTGGTGAATAAGCGGGATGAGGTAGCACCTCCCAGTTGAGTGTTTTCACGTAGTTTTGGACCATTTTTTACGTGTGCGATGGGGCGTCAAGAAAACTCCGCAGAGGGAAATTGCCCGGAAAAATGGGTCAAAAGTAGCCCACTTTGAGAGGTCATAACTTTTGACCTATTAGGGTTAGGACTTTGCCCTTTGCGGCAGATTAAAGATAAATACATGAAATTTCACTCATGTGTAGAAAATTTTTTCATAAAATCATTAGGTTCGTTGGTACAGTCAGTATAGGATGCGTGTTTTTTGAAATATTTCGATTTCTCATGTTTAAAAACTCACCCTGTAGAATATAAAACATAATATATAATATAACATATATAATATATAATATATTATATAATAATATTATAATATTATTGCTATTCAAAGAGTCACAAATATCCGAAATAGATGGTATCTGCACAAAACCATGAAATTCCGCTCTCTCTCCTTTCAATGAGGAACATTTTTTTCCCATAAACTATCATCCAATAGGACTAAAATTTGCCAAAGTTTGATTTCGATCAGACAAAGACAGATTCTAAAGTGAGTACACTTGACATGAAATCCCTCATATACACGGTGTCCCATTTTAATCTATCACCCCCAATATCTTCTAAAATACGTTATCTACGAAAAAATGGTTTAGACAAAGCTTGACCAGGACGGAGGGGGACAGGACTGTACCATAAATTTTGACCTTGAGGTCAATTTTCAAGGTCAAATGAAGGTCAAGACACTTTTTTAAATGAGAACCCCTATTTTTGACTGCGGATTTGAAAAGATCGGTCAAATGTTTGAGAAACGACTAGATGCACATTTTCTTGCTTTTCTTGGATTTTCGTGGTAAAAAAACGTTCAAGATGCTTCAGAAAAATCGATGGAATGTTAAGGGGTACATAAACTTGACCGTCATGACCTTACAGGTCAATTTCCAAGATCACTTCAAGGTCAACAAGATTTTTCTTAGGCTGTAAAACTTTTTTTTGACTGCAGATAAATCTGCGGATTAAATAAGAGCAAGAAATTTGGTGTAAGAAAAATTATTACTTGGATAAATTTTTTTGTAGACTTAGGCTAAGGGTCCTTATCAAAACAACACCTTAAACACGCTCTAGCAGTAACAAGAATTTCTGATAAGATGTAAAGACTCTGTGAATATTTTTCGATCTTCTTCTTTAGGGAAAATGATCATTTTTCGAAAATATCGAACTCTAGGCCCGGATGAATTTTTTATTTCAACTTCAGGCTGTGGGTTCTTATCAAAACAACCCCCTAAACACACCCTGACAGTACGAATCATTTCTGATAAGATGTAAAGAC
>UCOK01018350.1:0-21928 GCA_900474325.1 Synergus umbraculus | reverse complement strand
AAATATAATGGACGCTTCCATGAACGTACAACCTGATCCACTAGCTATTCAAGGTAATTTTTTTATCTCCAATAATACTAGTTTTTTAAAATGAAGCCACTCTTTTTTATTAAAATCATTTTACGATAATAGTACTACATTACTGAATCATTTTTTTTAGATGCAGAAGAAGAAATTAGTGAGAATTCCATCAGCGATGAAAACGCAGATATTGTCAGAAAACATCGCAATACAAGTTCGCATCTTAAACGTAAATATTTCTTTCTTTGAAGAAACTTCATGTTCCTGAGATACTGAGTTATGTATATAAAGTATGGTATATCGTACTTCATATACGTACCTCAGTTTTCGATACTAAATTTATTGTAATTTCGAATCATCTTAATTTTTTCCAGGAAAGTTGGATGTAACTTCTAATTCAGATTCTGATTCAGGCACTGAGAATTCTCTTAGCAATGCAAATTGTAGGATTCCATATAAAAAGTTTTCTAAAGGTTATGATGCTCCAAAACCTCAAAAAGATAAACCTGGTAATTGTAATTTGAATAATTTCTAACTGTTGACGTTGCATGCATCTCTATATATTATATTCAAATATTATTAACAAATTATTATACAGATAAGTCCAGCAAGACGACTAAGGCTAGTATGAACACGGTGAAAACGAGACAAGAGCTGGATACGGTATCAAAGCAGTTGAATGAAATTTCTCATTCAAAGGGAGGTTCAAGTATGTTAAGACACAAATATTGTAAGCAGAGTTTCACATTAATTTTTCATTTCTAAAGCACGTTCAATTAATTTGCAATTATAAAAAGTATGAATTTCCTTATGGCTAAATATGAATTAAAATACTTTTAATTTTAATTTTCATCAGATTGGAAACACATGATACTCGGAATTTGTACAAAAAATCAAAATTCTACGATTTCCACTTTCAGGCTAAAAAGAAAGATAAAAACGTTTAGATTTGAGGCTGAAAGAATATAAAATTAAATTTTAACTGATTTTATTTTTTAAATTAATTGAATGTAAATAATAATATAATCTCAACTGTTTCCAGTGTTATACAAAATTCTAAAGGAACTTAGAACCATGAAAGCAGACGTGAACGAAATTAAGGTGTCACAAAAGGAAATAAAAACGATTTTGGAAATAAATACAAGTGCAGACTACATAAATAAGAAAAATTTCCAAGAGGAATATAATCTTCAGCTGCCATTCAAAAATCTGGAGGATTTTAAATTATTTGATGAGCGGCTGGCAACAGACGAAGAATGCTGTCATCGATTCTTAAGTTTTTCTTCTATATACGTTTGTTATAATTTGCCTTAATTTTTTAATTTTTCGCTTTTTTGCATTTTATGCAATTTAAATATCTTTCTTAAAAGCATAATTTTTTAATCTTACAGAAAGCCAGTCTTCATCTCACCACGAGCAAGGACATTGGATTTCGCAGAGCCTTGAACAACACCTTGAAAAAGTACTTCTACAGAGATTTCATAATGAACTTCACTGCTGTTAAAGAAGTGGCGAACAAGCACTTATTTAAAAAGTACAACTTCTGCATACACTTACTTGCTGTCATTTGTGAAAAATTTGAAACCACGGAGGAGGAGGCTCTAAGTCATATTGGAACCATTATTGGAAATTCCAAAGATTGGGGTGGCCGTCGAAAGGAGAGGACCATCCACTAGCAGTTTCAATGAGTTTTTTGAAATTTAACTTACATTTTTAAAATAAATTAAACGTGTTCCAGTTTTAAATAAATAACATTTAATAATTTATAAATTGTTTTTTATTCGCGAAATAATTGATAAAATAGATTATAATGAGAATGATCGGGTACCGATCGGGCATCGGTCGGGCGTCCCGATCGGGAGTCCCGACCTGGCCCCGGTATGGGCGTGTGTTTCATCCGCGATCTGGCCCCGATCGGGGCCAGATCAAAATTTCTGCACGGGTCAGTGGATTTGGTGAGAAATTTTTATGTGTCAGGATTTTATGTCTTGTGAAAGAATGGAGGTAAAAGAACTTTTGACTGAATGCTCTTTCGAAACTTTGCAGAAGTGCAAATTCTTTGATAGAGGACAAATATCTCCAAATTGGTAATCATTGCATTAGTCTTTGCAAAACTTGCAATTACTTGCGTACTTTTGTTTATTGCTCAATTGAGCAGGAATTTGTCAAATTGACAATATAACGCAATGAGAGAGATACTTTGTCGTTCCATTGGTAGTTGATGTCTCGAAAGAATTTAAAATTCTATTTTTCAACTCAGTTTTAAGTGAGTATTTATTAAATAGAAATAATAATATTTTTATAGCTGAGTTGGTCAGCTGATTGTAGAAATAGGTCAGAGACCCGAGGTAAGAAATGCGGAAGGACGAATATGAGAACGGGAGAGGTGTAAGGTGGAGTATCTGATAACACATCTACGCGCGGCCATCATGCATTCATATTAACTGCTCGTATATGGGCGTCCGTTTCTAGCATTTATAATCAAGTATCTATGACCCTTAGTAACATTTTTGATGTATCTCTTATCGTTCCTTTACAATCTTATCTGTTACTTTAAATTATTATTTTATAAAGAATTATTCCTATGTGGCCTAATTATTTCTGCGTTTGTTAAATTCAACTCATACTTCGGGGCTTGCCTAATCGTTTCTTCAACGAGGTGTCACATTTACAACTCGGGTTACTTGTGCCATTGGCCTCAGAAAAATATTCTCATACATTGAAATCTTTACTTATGAAATATGTTGAATGAATTCTCGTAAGTGAAATTTTAAAGAAAATATCAGTTTTTAAAAAAAAAGAATATTTTTCAGGGGGTTGGTACGTAACACTATCAAGGTCAAAGTGGTAAAAATTGAAAAAAATGGATTTTTTATTACAGATTCGAAAAGGACGAGAATTTTTAAGTCTAGATATAATATAAAAAATTTTTTCTTTCAGTTTTCAAATAAAAAAGTTGTTCTTCAATTTTAAAATTATATTTGTATTTTTTTTCACCTTTCTTGGAGCGACAATATATAAAAGCATACAAAAATTAATTAAACAAAGAACTGAACTTTTTAATTTTGTGATAGATCTATGATAGATCACTCTTTTTTCTTTTGTAACGCACTCTTTTGTCCTCAAAAGAACTGTGAAGAGGATTTCTTTTTCTTTTCAAAGAGTCTGTCTGTTTTGACCTTTTAAGCGACCAGCAAACATTTTATTCTGATTTTGGGGCAACAAGCAGATTTTACAAAAAATCCTTGTTTTTTGTGTCTTTGGGATAGCAGAGATAAAAAGAAACATTACGAACAAAAATATTGGCAAAAGCGAGAAGATTTCCATCCCGGATCCAAAAATATAACATGTGACCCGTTACTAGATCCTTTAAAAATTTTGCTTCCGCCTCTTCACATCAAACTTGGTCTAATCAAACAGTTTGTCAAAGCCTTGGACAAAGATGGCAACTGTTTTTAATATTTGGGAAAGAAATTTCCAGAAATCAGTAATGCTAAAAATTTGTCATAGAAATGAATCGTAAAGAGATGGCTGCATGGTCAAGTTTCAAAAAGGTCGCAAAGAATTTCTTGGGAAATCAGAAGAGTGATGATTACGAGTCTTTAGTTGAAGATTTGTAGCAAAGTTTCAAAAATTGAGGCTGCTTAATGAACTTAAAGTTACATCTCCTACATTCTCATCTTGATCACTTTCCAGAAAATCTCGGAGACTATAGCGAATAACAAGGTGAGCGATTTCACCAGGATATTAAGGAAATGGAACGTCGCTATCAAGGAAAAGGGGTTGTAAATATGCTGGCAGATGTTTGCTAGTCGCTTAAAAGGTCAAAACAGCCAGACTCTTTGAATAGAAATAAAAATCCTCTTCACAGATCTTTTGAAGACAAAAGAATGCGTTATAAAAGAAGAAAGAGTGACGTATCATAGACCTATCACAAAATTAAAAAGTTCAGAGTTCTGTGTTTAATTAATTTTTTTATGCTCTTATATCTGGACGTAAAATTTCTCGT
Organism: Synergus umbraculus; assembly: GCA_900474325.1. Classification (NCBI taxonomy): domain Eukaryota; kingdom Metazoa; phylum Arthropoda; class Insecta; order Hymenoptera; family Cynipidae; genus Synergus; species Synergus umbraculus. Next base: position 17,898 of record UCOK01018350.1, on the reverse strand, counting down.
CATTTCCGAATCTGCAGTCAAAAATCCATTCTTTGCAATATTTACCGGTTTCACCTTGAGTTGACCTTGATAGTGATTCGATAGGGTCAATTGGACCTCGGATTCCGATTCAGAGACCCCAAAAACATATCATTATGGTCTCACGTAACCATATTTTCTTTAATTTTCAATACCAGGGAAACTTTATATATAACAACGTAAATAACCTCTGATTGACCTATGAAATCTTGATTCAAAAAATTTGATAATACCACATCTGGACGTGAAATTTCCCGCTGTTTCCGAATATATAATCAAAAATCCATTTATTGCAATATTTACCGGTTTGACCTTGAATTGACCTTGATGGTGATTCGATAGGGTCAAGTCGATTTGACCTTCAGTTGACCTAAATTATGATGTGGTAGGGGTAAACTGACATCAGATTCGGACTCAGCGTGCCGTAAAACATAAGGGTATGTAGTTCACCTTTCTATAACAAGACCTTTTTTTTTTGGGTGCCTGTGTTATTAGAGTGAATAAAGGTTTCTTCCATACAAAGCCATATATATTGAATGCAATAAATATTTCCTCAATTTAAATATAAAAACACTTTGCTATATAAAATATTTTCTTTGTTTAAGAGGATTCCTCTTATTCTGCAAGTTTTCCTCTGCAATATAGTATAGAAAGTTTTCCTCTTAATTTTAGAGGATTTTTCTATTCTAGAAAGGATTCCTCTCAAATAAAGAGGAATCCTCTTAAAATAAACGGAAAAATCCTGTCAATTTAAGAGGTTCCGTTATACTGTTTTTTTATTTGCCTAGGTTATATTTCAGGGTTTTTGAAATCAATAATGCATTTTGCACTTATAATTTTAATTTATTGACAAAACGATTTTTTAATTTTACAGCATGAAAACGTAGCGACACCGTTAAACACATTCTTCACTTCTACATTCGACACACTCGATACATTCTTCTCTTCTAATGCTATTGTTCTATCAAAATCACGAAATTGCCAACCGATTCTATCAGTTTGTTAAGTAGAAACTTTAATTACTGTCGAAGAATTCGATGTAACAACCTAGGCCCAATTGTGACAAAAAAGCTATAACGCCACCGAAACGCGACGCGAATAGGTTAGTCTATTACACCTCACTGACGTCACTACTGGCCCAGTGCTCTCAGATCGAGCTAGAATTTTACCCCCTCCACATCCACTATTTTAGCGAAAAAAAGCAATATTTCAAGTATAATATAGCCAACCTAATTTTATTCAAAAATTAAGTTCCCGATTAATGGGTGCGAGGCACAATTCTGGATTAATAAAAAATGTTTATTAAATATGCACAGAAAATGGAATACGAAGGTTAAAAATAATCGGGATTTCGGGATACACATTTCAGAAGTAAAAAAAAAATGTAGATGGGGGTTGAGGAACTCCCAGGCCTTGGGGTCCCTTCTGCATTTAAAAATGTCTTGAATTGATTGGGGGGGGGGGACACTGCACACTTTTGTATACTGCACTATTCACAAGCACTGATATCCTTTACGTCTTCTTCTTCGATGAATCTCCGGATGTGGTGAAGAAAGACGAGATGATTTTGGAGTGCAGGACAGATGAACTCACCTTAGGTGGTCCATCTGTCACTTCCTAGTGATTGGGTCTTCTGGTGAACTCATCTGAGAATTATTTCTCAGATGGTCCACCGGTGAAAACTCCCTTGTCGTTAGAATTACGACATGATTCAAGTAAGTCTGAGTTCGCTACGTTATAGAAAAAACTATGTTCTGAAAAGAACAAGTTTTTTTTGGAGTGTTGTGGTTTCCCCTCGAACCGCTGTAGCTGCGCTGGAGTGAGCGGAGAGAAAACTCAAAAAACGCTAGAGATGCAGGTCCCTCTGCTGGTGATGTTGTAAGAGGCCGAGTCTCGCAATGTGCCTATCCTTATAGGCATAGCGGAAGAATCGATAGACCAATGGGGAAGCATCAGCCTTCCCATTGGTTGGAGTAGGTAGATGTGCATTCAGCATAGAGGCGCATCTCTACAACGTCCGTGCTCCGGCCTGGGTCTAAGGCCTCAAGTCTTCTTGGCAGCGGATGCGCGCGCAACTCGTACATAGCTGCGTCGTTACGAGATATGACGAAGAAGGAGAAAAGGAAATAAAATAATTGTGTCCGCTGGCGGGCGACAATAATCTGTCAAAATTTTGAAATTATTTCTCTTTTTAAGTGTTTTCTTGAATTATATAAATAAAATTTCCCACATTATATATAATAAATTACTTTTTTTTCGATAAATTGTAAATGTAGAGTGGGTAAATTTCTAGCTCTTAAACGAAGAAAATATTTTGTTCGGTGTAGTTATTTCAAAAATATATTTCTTTCTTTCGATAGAAATATTTGTTTGATATATCTCCTTTCAGTTTATCTAATGATATAAATGTTTATTTCAACTAAATAAATTAATATTCATTTGAATGAATTGCTTAATTTATCTAAAGAAATATTTTATTTGAATAAGCATATCTTCTTCTTATGTTAAAGAAATATCTCATTAAATCAATTAAATTTCCTTTGAGTTATGTTCATATTTCTTTCACTCAAATAAATATAATACTTTAATCCAGCGTTATGCACTGATAAGATAGACACGCCTACCATGCAGGTGGGCTATAGCTTGGAAGGGTGAAAGCTGCGCCGCTTATGAACTACTTAGTAGTTTAAGAACTTCAATAAAGTGATTTCATCATAATTATATCACTGTGTAATTAATAAAAAGTTATAAGCCTGTTTTTCGACATAACATTTTGGCGATCCTGCCAGAATAGGCAGTTTTCGACAAAAGATCTACGGATTCTTGTCACATAAAGACCTATCAGGGATTACTGGAATCCACGGACCAGTAAAGGAGTAGAACCCTAAGGGATTCAAATAAGAAGAACTCCGGATTGATCTACGGACAATCCGTATACACAAAATATTGAACGAGGCCCACAATCAGGTGGAAGACGCATCTGCGTGTCAGAAAAGACGAGAAGCCGAGCCAGCGCCCTGCCAAACCTCGCCCAGATACGAAGATCTGTAGCAGCTGCCATAGTACGCTATCAGCCGATCGAGTTTTGGATAACCAGCATCAGCGGTCCACGGAAACTGAACTGGATATCGAAGAAACAAGCGATCACAGTGAGTCAAAGATAGATTTTAAGATCGTTGGTATACTCCTGGTGTTTCAGAGCACTGCCACTCGTCAATAAACTAAATAACACTACTTTCAGAATCAGTAAATTGTAGTAGAACGATATACTGCATTCTAAAGTATTAAAGGACAAAAGTCCAAAATTACACAAAAAAACTGTAACGCGTTTAGAATCTATAATCCGACATTCTTAGAAATAAGCACACATTCAAAAATTATATAGGAAGATATCCTACACTGGCTGAATTTTACCGAATTCCGCGTGAATATGCCACCGACGAAACAGACAATTCAGACGATCCTTTGGACGAAATACTTTTCCCAATTACCACCGCAAATATGTCTCGCTCTCAATTTCGAACCCTTCCTCAGTCTTCTGAATCATTATCAACGAAGTAACTGCTTGTGCAACTATTAGCCAAAGTAGAGGCTATCTCCATCGGTCAAAGTACCCTAAAACAGGAAAATGATAATAGAATAGCAGAGATTTCCAGTGTGGCAAAAAAATTAGGATTTTCTGGTGAAGTGTTGACGGACAGCCCCGATGCTGCATCAGATGAAGTCCTTCCAGTCGAACAAGAAGACGAGGAATAGCGGGCAATCAAAGCCCGAAGACGACGAAATCAACAATTATTGGAAGGAAGAGAAAGAGAAAGTACGAACAACGAGAGAATAACCGAGCAAGAAACTTTAAAAGCGAAAGATATCCTCGACACCATCACTATACTAAACGGACAAGATGATATAGGAGTCGAAGATTTTATCAAAAGTGTCAAGAGAGCTAAACTACGCTGCTCTCAACCAAATATCTTGTTAGACTTTATTATGGCACAAAAAATCAAGGGTTTAACAGAAAAAGCCATACGATTTATTCCTATAGATTCCTATGACGATCTATACAATTTAGATCAACATTAGCTTTAAAATCAAAATTAGAAAGTTGTAAACAAGGAGCAACAGAAACTGTACAAAATTTTACACTTAGATTCAGAAAAATAACTAATGAGCTCAATTACAGCAGACAAGGTCAACACACCAGTCCTATAGAACGAAGGATTAGAATCAAAATCGAGGAAACTGAAAATGTTAATCGCTATTTGCTAAATTTACGCAAGGAAATCGGCCTACAAATAAGACTTCTAAAACCATCAACTCTCACAGAAGCGCAAAATATGGCAATGGAAACAGAAATTTCGCTTAGAGAGACCGTTTGCACGTTCCACTATCTCGACCAACATCTCAGTTTACGCCACGTCCTAAGGTGATCCGATCCCAAGCAGATACCTTAGAACAAAAGCCTGTTAATCACAACTTACCTCTCGCTGACCGTTCTAATATGAAATGCTTTAAGTGCGGTAAAATCGGTCACATTTCCACACAGTTTCAAAACATGAAACCTCAAAATTTTCCATTGGGACAGTATCAAAAGCGACCACCTATCAGGAACATACAAGAAACGGAGAAGGCAACAGAAGAACAACCAGACTGTTCAGAAATGATAAAAGAGGAGATAGACGAACAACTAAATTACGAGGAATCAGCAGAATATCAGCCGTACGCGGAAGACTTCAGTATATCCACGGAAAAATGGGAGGAAACTTATACCGACTATTGGTAGACAGTGGTGCTGCCATAAATTTATTAAAACAAAATACTCTCACACCTCAAGACAAACCTTTTAAATTCGTAAAGAATTTTGTTATGGGTAGCGACAAACACCAATCCAGAGAAGCAATGTATTTAACATTTTTTAACAAAAAACAATTATTCCATATAATGCCAGACGATTTCCCACTGCCAGAAAATGGTATCATCGGCATTCAATTCTTCAAAAAATACTCGAGATACGCTATAGCACCAAATTATTTGATAATTGAAAATAAAAAACTACCTCTTCACGATGACGGAAAATTCATGTGTAAAATTACCACACAGATTTGTGGAATTGAAATAGCAGAACAAGATAAACATATATGGATATCGAACAACGAATATATAATAGATGGTTTATACAAAATTAAAAACGGACAAATCACTTTACAAATCTTTAACTATTCGAAAAAACCATTGGCAATACCCACAACAATTCAGTTTGAAACCATAAACACAATAAATTCACGAGACGTGAATACTTTCCAAAAAGGGGGCGATTACACAAAGGAATACCAGCAAAGGATAGAAAAACTAATTAAACTTTCCAAAATCGAACACATAGAATCAGACATTAAGGATGTTATAAAAAAGATTATTCTAAAGTATCAAGAAGTTTATTCATTAGAAAAAGATCCACTCCCTTGTACGAGTCTTACGGAACACAAAATCATATTGAATTCTGGGAAAACAATCAACTTACGATCTCACAAGTTGCCTGAAAAACATCACGAATTTTCTCTTCAAGAAACCAATAAATTATTACAAAAAGGAGTTATCAGACACTCACAATCTCCTTTTAATTCACCACTTTGGATTATACCTAAAAAAGGTAATAAATTGAGAATGGTTATTGATTATCGACAAATTAACAAGGACACTGACCAAGACGCATATCCACTACCTCTGATAGATGATATATTGGATAAATTAGGAAAATCGAAATTCTTTTCTGCATTCGATCTCTCAGCAGGGTTCCACCAAATCCCAATGAAGGAAGAATGTAAAAAATATACTGCCTTTTCTACATCGCAGGGTCATTTTGAATATAACAGAATGCCATTTGGACTTAAGAATGCACCAGCAACATTCCAACGAATGATGAATAGGGCATTCAATGGTTTAATAGGTCGAAACTGTTTTATATATATAGACGATACAGTAATTTTCGAAGAAACCATTCAGGAACATAATAAAAACCTAGAAATTGTGTTACAAAGAATTAAAGAATTAGGACTGCGACTGGAACCAACAAAATGCGAATATTTAAAGCCAGAACTTGAATATCTCGGACACCTGATCACAGCAGAAGGTATTAAACCAAATCCTGTTAAAATAGAGGCAATAAAGAATTTTAATAAATTACAGACTGTTAAAGACGTACAATCGTTTCTTGGATTAGCTGGATACTACAGAAAATTCTTAAAGAATTTCTCTAGTATTGCCAGACCCCTGACAAAACTCACTCATAAAGACACTATTTTCGATTGGACACCTAATTGTGAAAAAGCATTCTACGATCTTAGACGTGCATTAACATCAGCACCAGTATTAAGATTCCCAAATTTTAAAGAACAATTTGTGTTAACAACCGACGCTTCTAACCAAGGACTCGGAGCAGTATTATCTCAAAATGACCATCCATGTTTATTCATTTTTAGAACATTGAATAAAGATTCCAGCTCTCGACTATTGAGATGGAGGTTACGAATGGAAGAGTACGACTATGAAATCTAGTATGTCAAAGGTAGAGAAAATAGAGTAGCTGATTGTTTATCATGACTTTGTCCGATAAACAATGAAGATATTTCGTCTCAAGCCCTCGATGGAGTGGATAGCGATAATGAAGCTGAAACGAGCGAAGAAGAATTATCTGATATAGAAGCAACGGATGTATCAATCAAAAAACCACTGGGGATGAAATTTTAGAAGAAAGTCAAAAAATCAAATTATCAATTAAAAGATCAAGAGAACCATCGGAAAGTCACTCAGATACAATTTCAGACTCCCCAAACCAAGAGCAACTATATACAGATTTCAGACAGTGAAGGCTATAACCAACATTTGGAAAAACAAAAACTAGACCGAATGAAATAGGAAAACTCTAGAAAGAAATTAGCAAAGAAGAGATCTTCTTACCATCTACCACCTTATGACGAAGAAAATTGGTTAAGAAAACTTGGCTGGTATATAGACGATTTTGTGGATAGGAAACTGACAATAGTTAGATTAACATTCAATGATCCACTCATAACACCCCTTGAGAAAGAAGATATACAAGAGATGTTAGAATTCTTGTCAAATTTGTACCCAGACATACAGATTCACATGTGCTTTAGCAATAAACGTGAATTAACGAAAGTCGAGAAAGAAAGAATTCTCAAAGAATCACACTCCAACCATCTAGGAGAAAATAACACCCTGGAACAAGTCAAAAAACTAGGACTTTGGTTAGATATGAATAAATATGTCGGAAACTACGTCAAAAGATGTCCTATATGTCAACTACAAAAAACAACCAGAATAAGGAATCAGGCGGAAGCCATAATACCCGATATTCCGATAGCCCCAAACGAAAAAATAGCACTGGACATTTTCGGACCTCTACCAGTGACAACTAAAGGTAATAAGTATATATTAACCCTACAAGATCGCTTAACAAGATATACAATATTAATTCATATGAAAAGTGAGACCACAGAATCCATCATCACGGAATTAATTGAACATTATATTTATATCTTTGGAGCGCCAAAGACAATATTGAGCGACCAAGGCCAAAACTTTTTAGCAGATTTAATGCAGCAATTTGAAGAAGCATTGAACATTCAGCATATTAAAACTACTGCATTCCATCCCCAATCCAACGGTAACATCGAGCGAATGCACTCAACCTTAAAAAACTTGATAAAAACAAGCGTTGCTGATAATAATAGAGAATGGAATGAGAATATTAAATTTATAAACTTTTCTATTAACACTATGACTAACCAGACAACTGGCTTGTCACCATTTGAATTAACGTTCGGACAAAAACGAAACATCCCTTCGACATTGTAAAACTCCCCCACGTTAACATATCAAGAACTTGTTAGAAAATGGAAGAATAAACATGAAACAATACTACAAAAGGCAAGAGAAAGGATTCAAGTCGAAATTGAGAAGTCAAAGAAAAGAAATGACGAGGAAATTACCCGAAAACATCCTTTGTTTAAATCTGGAGATTTAGTAAAAATTCTAAATAATACAAAACAAAATAAATTGGAATAAGTAATCGATTATACAGATAACAATAACTAGAGAATAAGAAAGAAAGACAAAATAATTAGAATACACATAGATCAATGTATGCCTTATTTTACAGATGAAACTACTAATGATACTTCTGGCACTAGCAACGACATTTAAATCAGATTACACCATAGATGAACTTAAAGGCAACGTCTTTATAGAAGAGGAAGCTAAGGTTCACCTGTATCATGAGACATGGCGACTCATCATGGAAATAAATTTCACATCTAACGACAAAAGGCTTGACGCAATAAATCATACTATACTATTCGCGGAAAGTATTTGTGATAAAAAATGTGAATTACTGTACGAGATCACGTTAATAAGGCACCGTTACAATCGACTTGTTAACAAAAATAATATTTTGAAAAGATTATTAGGCAAGCAAAATAGAAACAAACGAGGATTAGCTAATTTCATAGGCGATATATCAAAAACACTATTCGGAACTCTTAGTGAAAGAGACTTAAGTCAGATAAATGACGAATTCGACAGAATTTACAAAGATAATAAAAACATCGCAACCGTTTTGACAAATCACACCAAAATCCTTAAACTAATATTAGATTCTTCATCAATAAACCATAAAGATCTCCTTCTTACCAGAAATTTCGAAAAAAGTTTAGCAACTAATCTCACTATTGAACTGAATTCAGCAACAAGGAACAATATTGTTAATATTAAATTAGTAGTTAGTTGCTATTTTAATTGATGAAACCAACGAAGATATTGATACCGCAATTAATGCTATTAATGACGGAAAACACGGTATTGTACATCCACAGATTTTGACTCCATCGATGTTAAAGGAAACAATGAAAGATTTCGAAAACAGACAACGTACTCGTTACCATTTTGACACTGACGAAGATAACTATCAACATATAATCGACATAAGTAAATTATTAGTTGCGATTGTCAAGGGACTATTCACATACGTACTCGAAATCCCCGTGTTAGAAAAGGAAGAAGGAACACTTCAACACATAATCCCTATTCCTCACCGAATAAACAACATTTACTTTTCCATCATTCCTGACCACGAACGTGTAATTACCAGGTGTATAAGCTTAAATCCGCTGTTTGCTCAGAGATGGCGGCAGTGAACATATTTAGCTACAATAGAAACGTCATGCTTTTTTTTTTGTGAGTTCGACACCTGTCTACATAAATCAGTGCACAGAGTCAGTTTTTCTATACAACAACATAAATTTTTCCTTGAGTAATCATGTCTAGTTTTGTGCCAGAAAAGGAGCATTTGCGGGTTTCTCTACTTTTTTTCTTCAATTTCAAGAAATCGGCTGCCGAATCACATCGAATGCTTGTGGAGGCCTATGGTGACAGTGCTTTATCGGAAACAACTTGCAGAGACTGGTTTCGTCGGTTCAAAGACGGTCATTTTGACTTGAGTGACAAGAAGCGTGAAAATCGGCCCAAAAAAGTTAAGGACCATGAATTACAGGCTCTTTTGGATGAGGACGATACACAAACACAAAAAATGCTTGCCTAACAGTTAGGTGTTACTCAACCGGCCATTTCCATGCGTTTACATGTCATAGGAAAGATCAAAAAAATGGGAAAATGGGTACCCCATGAACTGAATGATAGGCAGATGGAGCAACGCCAAAACACATGTGAAATCTTGCTTGCTAGACACAAAAGAAACGATGAAAATCGTGGGTCGATCCCGGAAAACCATCAACTTCTTTCTCAAGACCTAATCGCTTTGGACGCAAGACGATGCTGTGCGTTAGGTGGGATTAGCATGGTGTCGTCTACTATGAGCTATTGAAACCTGGTGAAACTATCGATGCTCACCGCTACCGCCAACAACTAATCAAATTGAGCCGTGCTTTGAGCTGATTTTTCTTCACGACAACGTCCTATCGCACACGTCAAAAATGGTCCAAAACTACTTGAAAACACTCAACTGGAAGGTGCTACCTCATCCCGCTTATTCACCAGACCTGGCCCCTTCTGATTACCACCTGTTTTCGTCGATGGGTCACGCGCTCGCTGAACAACACTTCGATTCGTACGAAGACGTCGGAAAATGGCTTGACGAGTGGTTTGCATCGAAAGATAAAGACTTTTTGGCGTGGTATACACAAATTGCCCGAGAGATGGGGAAAATGTATAGCAAGCGAGGGAAAATACTTTGAATAAAGTTTATTTTATTTTCTGCAAAAAAAAAAAGACTTTCTTTTGCCTAAAAAACATCGGATTTAAGCTTATACACTTATTAAATTTCGAGATTCCTACGTTCCTACCGACAAAAACACAATAGACAATTGTAGACAAATTTATGAGTATAAAATCTGCAAAAGAAATCAGCCTAATATTAAATTATTAGATAGCGAAACATGCGAAGCAACTTTATTTAAGCGATACGCAACAATAAAATGTAACTCGTCGCCTTACCTATTACACCGTGAGTCATTTATACCAATCAGTAATGGATATATTATTGTACCACTGAACGACCTAGAGCTAGATATGTCTTGTAACAACTCTATCAAACAAGAAATTGTTAAAAAACCATCAGTAATAATAGGCCAAAATTGTAACAAGCTGGAATTAGTTTAGATGATACAGAAAATTTGTTATCTACTATTACCAATCACCGCCGAGTAAAAAATTGGAAAGAATCCATATCAGAATATTTACAGTATTTGGGATATGCTGCAATATCTATCATAACTTTATACATAGTATATAAAGTAGGGCTTTTTAAATGTCTGAAAAATTGTCTTCCAAGTAAACTATGTCTTTTCTGCGTTAAAACTAAGGTAGAAGCACCGACACATGTAGTGACTTACCATGCTAATTCGCGACCATTGTTGGAACCACCAACAAAAATTAAAAACAAGAGAATAAGAATTTTCGGACTAAATCCTGTCTTAAGGGAGGATTGTTATGCACTGATAAGATAGACACGCCTACCATGCAGGTGGGCTATAGCTTGGAAGGATGAGCGTTGCGCCGCTTGAGTCAGTTCTTCTTCGATTACGTTCTTATGAACTACTTAGTAGTTTAAGAACTTCAATAAAGTGATTTCGTCATAATTATATCACTGTGTAATTAATAAAAAGTTATAAGCCTGTTTTTCGGCATAAAACCCATACTTTCAAACGCGTTTTTCTCAAAACGTCATTTTTCACATCGGTCAACACGATATCTCAAAAACTAATTGACCGATTAGACTCAAATTTTTATGGTGTACTCAGAATATCCATAGTTTCCGTGTGTGAACCATAGTTATTGTAATATCTATATTTATTTTTTTTTATTAAAAAAATAACAGAAAAAATATGATGAAAATCGTGTTTTTATGTTTGTAAGCTCACAAAAAAAAATATTCAAAATTTCGACACAATTCTGGTTCACACGTTAGCCACAGATCTACCAATTAAAACGGTCGGCGATTTTTTAATTTCAGATCAATAGAACAGCTGGAGTCGTGTTGACCAGCCAACAACTTTTTTTTGACACGAATGTTAATCCAGATATCTACAGTCGATTTGACTGTACATTTTAACGTAAAAAAATGTATAATGACTGTTGAATAGTTCATAAATATACCCCCAAAAAACCAGACAATTTGGCTCATATTATTCTTTACAAAAAATTCATAAAAAAGTGTAAAAAAAACGCTTGTCACATGAGACGACCCCCTTAATGTCCAAATTACGGTAGTTCAAAAAGATATTTTTTTCTAGAGAGTCTCGATCCAGCCAATTTGATTCAAAATCCGAAAAAAGAAATGCCTTTTTTTTAATTTTAACACGTGCCGGTTTTGGAAAATATGGGAGATTATAGAAGATTGTTGAAAACAATCCAACAAAGAATTTCATGTATTTTATATATAGGTTTGGTACCCCTAACACACCCCCACGATGCCTTGAAAACTACCCTTAACCCTTTGCGGCACACATTTTTCTAAGAAAAAATTTTACAGTCGCACCTTATTATTTATTTTCAACTAATTACCATGTAACCTTCATTACACAGGCACACATAAAAAAAGTGATAATGTCCAAAAACCGGACCTATATATTCGTATGTATTTTTACGCGATGAACCCGCATCCGGAGTCCGTTTTGCTCCATCACTTTAAATTTAAGGGTATTTGAAGGTCAAATCGGCAAAAAAATCGATTGACAGAAGCTGACTATCATTTCTATAGTTTTAACGGACGCTGAATCCGAATCTGAAATCCGTTTGATTCCATCATGTCTGCATCAAAGTCAATTCAAGGTCAAATTATCAAAATGTGAAAAAAGTCAATTTTTGACTGCAAATTCTGGAAGAGCGGGAAATTTGACGTTCAGATATGGTATTCATTTTGATTTTTATGATGATCCTAGCGATCATTTCTAAGTCAATTTAAGTTAGTAACTTGATAATTCGCATGACGATTGCAAAAATACGAAAATGTGTCTTCGTGGAACTTGACTACAGTTTTCATACGTTTTGAAGGTCGCTGAGTCCAAATTCTAGGTCCATTAGACCGCAGCATGTCAGGGTCAAGGGCATTTGAAGGTCTAGTTGAGGTCAATCAAGTCGTTTGAGAGGCGATGACTAGTATTTCTATGATTTTGAGGGTCGCTATATCTGGATATGGTCTCAGAATTGCCCTAAACCTATCACCCCGATCACAAATGATATGTGCATAGTTTTTGAAACTTCTGTCCAGGCACATATGTCGAATCAGTCGTGCATAGATGAAGGTACTCCAAGATGCTAACAGCGTTTCGTGTTATTACAAAAATTCACACTTTTCTTCTTTTGTAGCGAACCCTTTTGTCCTCAAAAGATCTATGTAACGGATTTCTCTTTCTCTTTTGCATTTTCATCTCGGTGTCCCTCTTAAGCATCCAACAAAAATCTGCCATTATTTTTACATCCTACTTTTCTTGATACCGAAATTCCATTTCCTTAATATCTTGATGAAAACATTCATTCTGTTCTTCACTGTAGTCTCCGAGAGTTTCTGGGAAGTAATCGAGATGAGAGTGTAGAAAATGTAATTTCAAATTCATCAAACAACACAACTTCTTGAAGTTTTCCAATAAATGTTGAACTCATTTTTCGTAATCATCACTTTTCTGATTTCCTAAGAAATTCTCAGAGACTTTTTGGAAATTGGTCCATGCATCAATTTCGTCACGATCCATTTTTGTGACAAATTTGTCATCTCTGAACAAAGTGCGAATTTGCGGACCATCAAAGATACCTTCTTTTAGTTTGGCATCGCTTATGTCCGGAAACTTCTGCCCTAAGTATCCGAAACATTCACCATCCTTGTCCAGAGCTTTGACGAACTGCTTCATGAGACCAAGTTTGATATGAAGGGGTGGAAGCAAAATGTTTGATGGATCTACTAAAGTTTTGCGGATGATGTTTTTGGCCCCTGGATGGAATTCTGTTCTTCTTGGCCACTCTTTTCATACATAGTGATTCTGTCTGTCTCTATTATCCCACAGACATAAGAAACAGGGATTTTTTGTAAAGCCTGATTGTTGTCCCAGAATCAGAGTTGCAATTTTAAGATCGCCACAGACTTTCCATTGGTGTTCTGAGTAATTAATTTTTTCCAAGACTTGCCAAATTCTCGTACGTTTCCATCAACGTTGTTGAATGTGCTATCGGAATAGGTGCAAAAGAGTTTCCGTTGTGCAGAAGGACAGATTTCAGGCTCCGTTTTGAAGAGTCGATGAACAGTCTCCACTCTTCAGCCTTATAAATATTAGGTTTCAATTCATTCATCAACCCTCTCACATATGTACAAAATGTTAGCGAATCTTCTTCATCTTTGTGACAGAATTCCTGAAACTTCTCTTCTCTGTTCCGATAAGCACAAGCTTTAGTCCCGGCTGACAACAAGTTTTTCTTTTTTAATGTTGCGACTAAATACTCAGCTCCATCTTTGGACAATCCTAAATCTCTTATGAGATCATTCCACTCGTGTTTGTGGAACGTTTCTGGGGTCTTGTGCTTAATATTATCAGGTAAATATTCATTTTCTTCGCTGTCAACTGATTGTGAGCTGCCACTAATTTCCCTCTCCTCGAGCGTGACTGACCAGTCCATTTCTACTAGTTCTTCGATTACAGCTTCAATTTCGGAATTAGTTGGTTTTTTGACTGAAGCTACGTTAGCATACAAGATGGTAGATTTACTACTTATGTTAAAGCCCAATGTATTCGTCATACAGATATAGCAGTCTGATTGACATGATGGTTCGGACCATATCATGGGCTGTTCAAATAACAGCTATTTCCGGTCTCGATTTTTGTCCCATTTTAGTAGAGTCTCTACTTGTAGCATTATACTCTACAGAAGCCAAGTTTTCCACCAATGTAGAGCTGCGGTCGTATGCTGACGATGATTGCGGGCCCGCTTGCTTACCTGACCAACCGCCGATACTGGGCATCCGAAACCCTGCATTGTAGGAGTATTTTCTCGAGTATCGGCCATGACGACATCATGCCTTCACCTCAGGACTTAGCCGGAAAAAAGAAGAAAAAAAAACCGTCTCCACCGTCACCACGTGGAGGTGTCCTGGGTTCCGACACTCAAAAAATGTAGGTGTGGTAAAAAAGATCTGATTTCTGCTGTATTTGAAGTAAATTTTCAAATCATTCAAAATTGAAAGAAGTTATCTAACAAGTTGATGACAATTTACGAAAAATTTTTCGATTCACAGGCAGAAAATTGAAAATATACGAGATGCCTCACATTACTTGTAGTTATTACAAAAACAAAGCCTCCGAAAGAAACCCCAATAACCCACAAAAAACCCCAAAAACCCCAAAAACAACTCCAATCAAACAACATTTTTTTTAAATCTAAAAAAACTGTATGAGTTGAGATACATGCGGCCACTTTCTCTACGAGTACATTTGTCTTAAAAATACCTAATAAATATAATATCTTGTATGCTCTGATGAAGATCGTCACAGTGACGAATATGTTTGGCTTTAACATCTTTTTTACCAAACCTAAATTTTTCGAGTGTCGGAACCCAAGTCACCTCCAGGGTGAACGTTTTCATCAAAATTTTAAGGAAATGGAATTTCGGTATCAAGGAAAGTGGGATGTAAAAATGATGGCAGATTTTTGTTGGATGCTTAAGAGGGACACCGAGATGAAGACGCAAAAGAGAAAGAGTTAATTTTTGTAATAACATGAAACGCTGTTTGCATCTTGGAGTACCTTCATCTATATTAAGGTAATTCACGGCTGATTCTATATATTTGCTTGGACAGAAGTTTCACAAACTATGCACATATCATTTGTGATCGGGGTGACAGGATTGGGGAAATTGTGAGACCGTATCCAGATATAGCTACCCTCAAAATTGACCTTAACTAGACCTTCAAATGCCCTTGACCCTGACGTGCTGCGGTCTAATGGACCTCGAATTTGGACTCAGCGACCTTCAAAACGTATGAAAACTGTAGTCAAGTTTCACGAAGACACATTTTCGTATTTTTGCAATCGTCATGCGAACTATCAAGTTACTAACTTAAATTGACTTAGAAATGACCGCTAGGATCATCATAAAAATAAAAATGAATACCATATCTGGACGTTAAATTTCCCGCTCTTCCAGAATTTGCAGTCAAAAATTGACTTTTTTTCACATTTTGATAATTTGACCTTGAATTGACTTTGATGCAGACATGATGGAATCAAACGGATTCCAGATTCGGATTCAGCGTCGTTAAAACTATAGAAATGATAGTCAGCTTCTGTCAATCGATTTTTTTGACGATTTGACCTTCAAATGCCCTTAAATTTGAAGTGATGGAGCAAAACGGACTCCAGATGCGGGTTCATCGCGTCAAAATACATACGAATATATAGGTCCGGTTTTTGGACATTACCACTTTTTTTATGTGTGTAAGAGATAGATGATAAGACGTAGAGTAGTATCGATGACACACACCAAGTCGGCTAATAAACATGTAATTAATGAGTAAGCTGGATAGGACTTGCGAAAGGGGGGGATATCGAGAGGTAGCTGAGGTGTGAGGCAGTTCGTTGCTAGCCCGATAACGATAACAAGCCTTATATATTCGGTCTGACATTTTAAATAATAAACGTGACAATTTGCTCTTTCAAATCCTGTGTTTTGCAGGCTGTGTTCTGACTATCCTTTCCTCTAGCTTTCTTAGGTAATTATTGACTTAGTAAGAAAAGAACTCTTACAGTTTTCAGAAGTGGGATAAAGATCCGATCAGATTAGAAGTGCCGCGTCCGTTGGAAAATGGCTTTCGTTTTCGGTTTTCAGTTAAATAACGAACTCATCTGAAGGAAATTGTGATCGTGGGTGCTAGCCAAGTTGGATGTGGTTTTTTTTGTAGGGAATCTCTGGTTTAAGCTTATCGAGGGGCAAATTAAGCTTGTGAAAATGTCCAGAGGTTCTGAAAGGAGTGCCGAACCTCTGACATCATGGCCGACCAGAGAGAAGAAACCACGATCCGATCGAATCCGCAAGATTTCACGGTTTTCGAATTGAAGGAGATATTAAGATCTCATGGCGTTAGCACAACGGGAAACAAGGGGGAGCTTATCGCTCGACTGTACGAAAACGATCCGGAGGGATCGTGCTTATGTAATTATCACAGGAGGCGACCGAACGAAGAAGTTGCGATTCAACATGGAGAACAGAGAGACGCGGAAGCCGTGATGAAGGAAAACGAAGACCTGCTATCCGAACTGGCAATTGCTAGAAAACAAATTGAGGAGCTTAGGAGTGCCGCAGCAAGGCTTAATGAGGAGGCGGAAAATCAGAGAAGATTGAGAGAAGCATCAGCCCAACGTGAAGCAATAAGGGAGCAGCTGGAGCAGGCGAGGCGAGAGATAGGCGCCATGCAAACTGGTCTTCCTGTCCAAGCGGAAGGCGAAGTGCCACCATTGCCGGAATCTGAAAACCTCAGATCGACGACACAAACAAGTAACGACAGATTCAGGCGCGGAAGTGCTGTCTCTGTTGGTGAGCCAGATAGAGTAAGAAGTTCGTCATCAGTAATGGGGGGGGGGGGCCAAAAATTAATATTAACGCAATCGGAGAATTGCTGAGTACTTTCGATGGAACGGACAAAAATGTAGACAGATGGGAACGCCAAGTTCGACTCCTCAAAGACGCGTATAGATTGGAGGATGACGTCGCAAGGGTTCTCATTTGTTCCAGGCTCCGAGGAAAAGCTTTGCAGTGGTTCCACTCTAGAGTGGAACATATTGAAATGTCTACTGACGACTTGTTATTGGAGCTGAAGAAAATGTTTTTCCGACGCCCCAATAAAGTCGCTTTACGCAAACAATTCGAGGAGAGGCACTGGAAATGTGGAGAATCGTTTTGCGAGTATGTCCATGATAAGATTATTTTAGCAAATAAGGTTCCAATAAATGAGCAACGAGTGGACTACGTAGTAGATGGGATCCCAGAAGTCTCATTACGGAATCAGGCACGGATTCAGTGCTTTGGGTCAATAGAGGAGCTTCTGACAGCCTTCGAAAAGATAGCCTTGAATAATAAAAGCCACACCTACGATGCGAATTTGAGGCCTCAGAAAAGCGGAGAGAAAAGCGGAAATGCTTGCTACTCGTGTGGCTCCACTGAACACATGATTAGCAGTTGCCCTAATAGAAGGAAGGCTCAGGAGCAGGAAATTGCCAACATCGAGGAAGAAGAGGACGACTTCCGGCAGCGGGTGGAGCTGCAGCTGGAAGAAGATGAAGAAACCTACAGCATGACCTTCAGAGTGC
>UCOK01018349.1:0-18076 GCA_900474325.1 Synergus umbraculus | reverse complement strand
TTTGGTAAATTACGGTCAGTTTCCCGTAAAGTTACGTCTTGGCGAGAAGTTACCCGTAGAGAACACGATGCTTTTACAGATGGTCGCGCTCTGACGTTATACCGTGAAGCTATTCACGAAAGATGGTTCCCGGTAAGCCGCCCCTCTGAATAGTAACCTAGCTTCTCCACCCTGCTAAGTTCCCCCAGCCTGGTACAGCGTACGAAGTTTCCTAGAGGTTATACTACCTAGTATCAGTTGAGTCGGTAGTGAAGGTCTCTGATATGGGCTGCTTGGCTCCGAAAATGTGTCTCCAAAAAAATCCTCCGTTTGGCTCAGGTGGCTCACTCGGTGACGTCCGTGGTCCAATGGCTCCGTGCTGAATTCTCGGCAACCTGGTTATCTCTAACCAGTAAAAAGGGTCGTTCAAAAGCACTAGACCGTGTCTAGCGTAAGCTTTTAATCGACCCGAGAACGAGTGACGGCTGAGATCCGATGCTCGTCTTTTAATTCCGTAAGAATCCAAGATGCCTGCGAGAAGAGGGGATATCGTGAGCCTAGCGCGACTCGGGCGAAGCATTTTCCGATCGATATTTGATCGCTCCCTAACCTGCCGGCAATCGTGGCTCAGGCAGCCTGCACTCAGGCGCTTTATCTTCACTCTATGGTTTCATTAAGCAGCGTTATGGTTGCCTATATATAGGCGCATTTATATGTAACGGCAGGCTATACCGTTACAAACTGTTTAGGAATGATTACTGCATTTTTGGACTCTGTCTTATAATAAAAGTTTTCTTTACTGAATTTGTGTAAAGATTACTAAATCGCTACCTTCCATTTTTCTCCGTGTAATAATGATTACTTTTTATAGAGTAAAATAGATGTTGTATATGTACTTATTTAGTTCAAAAAATGTAGGGAATTTTTTTTTTTTTTTATAAATATATATTATTTTAGGAAAATAAATAATATGTCATATAATATAAGATTGAAAAAAAGGTAAACGGCCACAAAAGCACGCATTTCATATAATATTTGAAAAAAGGTATTGTAGGTTATATAAAATAGTTAATACAACAAGTTTGTTGCTATCTCGCAGATAAAAAAAAAGTTCTTATACGTTCTTACTTTGCATGAAGCGTTTTGCCTCGCTGATAGGTTTTTCTACCGATTATATAAGATAAAAATATTTGATGAAGTTATGAGTACTTGAATTTTGAAATCTGATAAACTGATGACGTTGTCAAAAAATAATTAAAATATGTCTTCATTGTGTGATATTTTTTAAAATAAACTTTATGATTTCGTGATATAAATTTTCCGACAGTTTTCGAGAAAGGAAGTAAAGTGTTATATCAGAATCAGAAAGAAGAAGATAAATATATAATAGTTATTATAAATTATAAATTCCACATTATCTATATTATTTATATATAAATATCTATATCAATAGTTTATAAAGTATTAAAACTTTAATGAAATTTGAAGTATCATGAAATTTAAAATTCAAAAACAAAGGAATGTTAGATCAAAATTTAGTCATATTTTACGCAAAGTAGCGAACGGTTATTTTAAATAATACTGAACACAATTTATATGCGGTATTTTTTTAGAAAAAAAAACCACAATTAAACATTAATAAAATTGTAAATTTTCGTTCGTTCGTCCTTATTAACTAATATTGTTAAACTGAAACTTAACTTTTAAGAACGTATTTATCACCTGAGTGCAAATAATAATAATAATAATAATAAGCAAATTATATAGTTATATTATTGTTCATATTTTCAATATAGAATATTTTAAAATATGATGAAAAGTAAAATGACAGATACTCTCTATTCTCCTCTTCACATCTTTTGATTTATATGTCATATTTCTTTATCTTGCATTGTTCGCAAGGGACTTCCCTGAAGTCTATATCAATGGTGATTGTTATAAATAGTTTATTTACGACTCACTAGCTTCCACTTGATATGTTGCCGTGAAAGAAGTAGTTTAATGTGAACAATGACATAAGAAGTAACTTTATTAATTGATTGTTAAATGTATCATAATTAAATATGTTTTGCATTTTGTAAGTACGAGCATTATTTATTATTAAAATATTTAGAAGTTAGTCAACTTTAGTGGTGAACGACAAACAATAATTTTTTAAATATCGAACGAATTCTTCTCTTGTTCTTATTGACATATTGAACGTATTTTTTTTTGGTAAAAATGGTTCTCCATCCTGCATTGATTGGCCATTTGCTTTAAACATAGGTACTTAGTTAAGAAATATTCACAAATAGAATTTATTAATAAACATAAGATCGTTCTCAATATACTCTACACTAATTATTACAAAAGCTTTAATTCTCAATATTTTTTAATATATGATTATTTTCAAGTTGCCTATCATTGTCAATAGGTGCCAATCATTGTAGCAATATAATTACATAATTTAGAAAGTTTTTTCATGAGCAGCTTTTGGTAGTCTTCCATTTTTTTTCCTATAAAAATCGATATTGTACATGTGAAGGGTAAATATTTAAAAGTTTATATGAGCCATTTTTTCGAAATATCTTAAATTTTTTTCTTCAACACGTGCACGAAAACCATGTGTTTTCGAGCGTGTGAAGCGAGCTGAAAGTTGCTGTATCCAGAGCAGTGAAATAAACTGGGAAAAAACTCCAGCTGGAGCTAAAAAACTCGCGATTATACTGCCTCTGTCGGAGTATCTTGTAGTCGCGCTATTCTAACCTCTGGAAACAGCAACTTTCAGCTCGCTTTACAAGCTCTCAAACACGTGGTTTCGTGCACTTTTTGAAGAAAATATCGTATGCAACTAGGGATACAGGCGTTTTTGTGTCGCGCTGCATGCGCTTTGACTCGTTCTGCATACGTCACGCTCGGCAAAAAACGCCTGTATGTATCCCTTAATGCATAATATACTATTTAGTCTACAATCTAAGATCGGAACTTTGCCATTAAAAGCAGGTTGAAATTCGAAATAGTTTTTATATAGGAATTTTGTGAAAATAGCATTTTCGTAAGATGCGGCCGCCTATTGAACATTCAAAAATGTATAGGAGCCAACGTAACCTTGTGAGAACGGTAATGAAAAATATGTTACTAGGTATAATCTTGGACTATTAACTATGGGACAGCAATCTAGATTATTAAAACCATAATCTCTAGATGTTAAAAGAGAAGATATTATCAGATAATATCTTAGATTATAAACTGAATCGAATATAAATTTTAAGATTTATAATCCAAGATGTTAAAATTTATAATGCAAGGAATTAAAATTTGTACCAACACTAAGATTTATAATCTACATTTTACACAATCTAAAGCAAAAAATATCACTTACCGCAATTCTGATAATAATTATTATAATATTTACTTCTCCTAAAATCGGATTCCAATGTACGAACTTGTTAATAATCAATTATCTATGAAAAGTCCGAGACAAAACGTTCAAGTGTTTGAGAAAAGAGCAAAACACATGGGTGACCCATGCCCGCCATGACACTTTGCGGGCATTTATTATCTTCAGATGTTACGAATTAATTGCGGTAGATTATAAAAATCTAACATCTAGAGATTATGTTCAGTAATATCCTTATATATTAGATAAAACTTATAGATCATATACATTAACATATTTTATGTTACCGGATAATATACCCTAGTTTTAACATCTAAGTTTTATGATCCATTTTTCTCAGTGTAGGTTCTATAGGGTCTATTACCTACTCGACCTAAAAACATCCACTTCACAAGAAACCCTAGGTAGGTGTCCCCTTCCGATTTTGTTCGTTCTCATATTATGTTATAGTACTCGAAAAACCAAAAGCGACACGTATTTTTTCTTACGTGCCCAAAATTATTTTTAGGGTGTAAAAATCACCCCCAAAAAGCAAGGATATACTACTTTAAATTTACAATAATAAATAATAGCGAGGCTAGCAACTAAATACCCATTTAATTTTTGCACATATAATAATAACAAAATCTTTCACAAATCAAACCAACTCGAAAAATATCCTCACTATAAGAGATGAAATGTGTAGTTTTTTCAACTTAATCAAAAAAATACGTGTCGCTTGGTTTTTCGAATACTACAACATATATGAGAACGAACAAAATCGAAGGGGGACACCTACCTAGGGTTCTTTATCAGTAGTATCCAGTGTCAATTGTCACGGCAAGCATTGTTTCTCAACATTACTCTATTGCCAAATATTTTTAAGTAAAAAATTATTAAATCGGCATACATTTATATCTGAATTACGTATTCTTTTACAAAAATTTTGATACCAAAATCATTATTCTAGTCACATAAAAAACCTAATAATGGTGAATCGCAAACAACGAAACCGAAAGCCTCTTAAAAAAAAAGTATCTGTTTAATAATTTATTTAAAAAATGTTACTAGCATCAAATATTGTTATTGTTTTAATTACTAAGCATTTTAGAACATTAATCTCCGTGTGATCGGAGAGTGTGGCACTCGTTGTGCCGACTTTTGTCGACACAAAATATCCACTAAACTCAAACTCCTTTGTATTACGCCTTATTACGGGAAGGCGGCACCCAACGTGAAGGCGTCGTAGCTTTGCCACTCACGGTTTCCCACGAAGATCCAGTTTCCTCATGACTTAATGTTTCCCTCGTTGATTATCCAACTCCGACTCAAACAGATCTTCTTGCTCTTGAGACTGACGTGACTTAGTTGAACATCCTGAACGCTGCAACTTCACCGATGATAACTCTGGACGAAATAATTCACATCCTTTTGTGTGAATCGCCATCCTCTGAAATCACTGGCAGACTCTGCTGACCATACTTCTTTCCAGTTGAGTGTGATGGTGCTAAATGATATTCTGGCACTTGAAGGAAGTTCATTAAGTATGTAATCTCGAATTCCAGGATTTCGTTCATAGTATCTCCTCTTGGTGAGATGAGCTCTTCGTAGATCGAACTGTTCACCAACAACTTGAGCATCTATGACTAACAGCTTATTGTTTTTCGAGGCTAAGATGTCAGTTTTTCGAAGTCCTTCCTCGGTGTTGATACGAGATTCCACTTTGACTTCGAAACTATCCTGTTGGAACTTCGTAACTACATAATTGCTAATGGCATTATGTCTTTGAACTCTCTTCAGATGCGTTCGGAAGCATCTCGATATAACGTGATTCAACGTTTCCTGTGCCTCACAACCAGCTCGGCATCTTCTATCCTTATCCCTCCCTCGAACCGTTCTCGATCTTGTTGGTAGAGCATTGATTCGCAAGTGACAAGAATTGATAAAATCTTTGCCACTTAAGAACTTCGGACCATCTCCAACCCAGGCATGTTGTGCCGATGTCTTGGTTGAATCAGTCAGACCGCCTCCATCCGCAAAATTGTGAAGCTTATCAGCTAACCAAATGTTGATGTCCTGAAATGATTGAAAAACGGTGGCATGATCTGATAGAGGCTTTTCACATCTATCAATTTTTTTTTTTGAAGAAACAGATGAGTTGGATTTACAATGTTCCTCATCCTTTTCAATCGCGTTTTCCTTAACTAGGGTACTATACAGCGTAATGAAGAACCTCCTAAACCACCTTCAGATATTGGTGTGTGTATGTAAGCATTGGGAATATTATAAGGAAGATTAATCCACTTGCGTACGGCAGATATTGTGACTTTATCAGCACTTTTTAAACCACCCAGCAGTACGTTTCCCAACGCCAGTTGATGATAAACTTTTGAAATCACCACTGTACGGAGAGCAAAAAGCCTCTGCTATGGTTTTAGAGGAGCTTTAGTAAGCCTCACTAAATCCCGATGCAGTAGTTCTTGCAAAGAGATCTTTTTTCTTCCTGCCCATGTGAATGGTACTCCAAGATAGATCTACTCATCAATCCTTCTCACCGTTCTAAGATCCCTATTTCCCACGTGAAATTTAGTTGTAACGCCCATCGTAAATATTTTATTCCTGGGAGAGGGCTTGAAACCCAAGGCAAAGCTTTTGTCCACATTAAGCGACATTCCACACTGCCCTAGGAAGTCCAAAAAATTGTTAAATAGAGACTGCAGCCCTCTAGGTGATGTAGCGTATAAGTTCATGTCATCTGCAAAGATAACATGTTATGACTGATTGTAACCAACTAAATTATAAAACATATAATTAGTTCCTTAGCTAGATTGAGGCACAAATTTCAACTGGGAATTGTCTTTGGATCCTTTTATTTGGTAAAATACAAATTAAAATAAAAACAGTATATTATAAAAATAAAAGGGCATTAAGACATGTCAGGACTCCAGATCCAACTAATAGGAATAAACTTGACTGATTAAAAATATAAAAGTCATTAGAGAAACTATTTGAAGGTTCTATGTTGGTAAAATTAGACAGCGTCGAAATTCCACGAGTGCGGGGATTGACATTTGGACTCCGATCTTCAGGGGAGGGTCCAAATTCTCTGATAAGTCATTGAGAAGCTTATCAGTCCTTAAATAACGATTGAGGACACACTACTACTAATCGAAGGCATTTTCGCTGGGGGGAAGAGGTGAGGGATTTTGTTGTTGTCTCCGAACTAGAATCCTCATTAAGAACTGGTGACTTATGAAGAGGAGTACCTTCAATACAACTAAGATCAACTGCTTCGTTTGGTCCGCGAAAGTTTGTCCCTTGCGAACTCAGAATTCCCAACCTGGAGATGAGAGGATCCACTTTGACAGGTGTTGTCTTGATAGGGGAGGGATGAATACTCATCACCTCACTTTCGGAGACGTCGGATGTATGCACTGCATATCTGAGAGGAGATGTATCCTCTTCTTTGCGTAAAGAGAGAGAGATTGTTGATGGTGATCTCTGGTTCTGCAGGGAAGTCCCTTGTCCAAATCCTTGTAATGGGGAGGGCGATGGTCCGTCATGGGCACATTGTCGTCATTTCTCGTTGTTTTCAGCAATGGCCGCCAAGAAAGTACGGAGAGTCTTTTGATTTATTTTATATGGTGGAGACACCGGAATCAATTCACCAGGATCTGCTAGAACCTTTGCTAACAAAGCTGCTCGCCTCTTGGCTTATATTCGTCGACGCACGTTTGGGCGATTTCTTTTCACCTTAGGTTGGTCACACATAAGTCTGGTAACTCAAACACTATTCGAAAACTGACACCTTCGAATAGCCAATTGACATGCAGGGAAATGTACGATATACACAGGGCACACGAAATATATCACTAGGAAATTCCTTGGAACGAGGTTTTGCAAAAAAATTCTTTGAGGCTGGTAATTCTCTGGGAACGCGGGAAGTTGAGAGAGATCACTTAATGTCACCTTGGGTGAGTCACCCTCCTCTGGAAGCACACTGAAAAGGTCACTCTCGACATAGTTTGTCAGGTCACGAAGGGTTGAGACGATTCTTGCGTTTTCTGGTGTAATGGTTTATTTCCATTGATGAGCTGTAAATGAAAAGTAGACACAAAAATGGTGTGTGAGTGTGTGTTAAGTGAAGAGTTGGTGATCGCACGTTTCAGTGCTTCTCTAATCTCTCACTGTTTATGTGAATATGGTATTTCGATTATCTGGAGAACGCAATGGAGGGTTAATGCTCTTTGCTTCTCCGATAAAATCTACCAATGACGGGTAGGTGTTGTACAATTGGTGTGACAATACATAAATGAAGAATCATGTTTATAGAATCAGAGTTATGTTTAAATAACAAGAGTCATTCCATTAACGTCGCGTGAAAGGTGATTAACATCCCACAGGAATGTGTTGCGATTGGTCGATGTGTCAAATGAGTTCTGCATCCAACAGAGTATATTCTAGAGAGCTCGCGAAGCTTCGAAGTGTGTATAGATCTGAGACAGCACACGTGACTCATCCGAGTCACCGATGCGTCGTTGCCCGACTTGAGGCAATTCCGAAAATCGGCGACGTGCGGTCGAAGGTGCTGAGGGAGATCGACTGTGTGAAGTCTTGGAGAGTACCCATATTTAAAGCCTCGTGAGTTCTGGCTTGCAAGAACCAATCAGAGACCGTTCAGACATCTGATAGGCTCTTAAAAAAATCGGGGGAATCTCGAGCGCTAATTGATTTCCGTGCATGGAGAAGTGGTAACTATGAATCTTGCACAGAGGGGGATTTCTCCAACGTACGTTTTTCATACTGGGTCTACTGCTATCCAAAGCAGCGGATGCGCGCGCAACTCGTACATAGCTGCGACGCTAGCGAAATGAAACGAGAAATGCGAAGAAAAGCAAATGCGTACGATTAACGCCTGCTTGCGGGCGACATTATTATTGGTTCATATACACTATTGAATTTTCGGACCCCCTCGACTTATAAGTGAACAAATTTTAAAAGACTGTCATTTGTAATTTTTGCCGGAAATGTCTCAAATTTTAACACGCGATGTATTCCACTATAATCTATTAATAATATTAAAAAAAAATATATTTAAAAATGTCAAAAAGCGATTTTTTTTCGTCCGCTCGTATTTTGTAAAATTTAGAAAATGGCTCTTATACATATTTGAATATTTACCCTTTATGTGTAGGAAATATATGTGACGTGCGCCGAGGAAAGGGGTCTTACGCTGCAAAATTCGATTTTGAGATTTTTACACTGTTGGATAGTTTTTGAGTTTCTCTTTTTAATGAAACCATAAAAAAAAATCCGAGCATTACTTTTGCAAATAATTGGGTTGTTAGGTACACGAGAAATCGGTCTGTCGTTCGAGAATTTCAGATCACGTGAAACACCCCTCCAACCACTCACCACTACATCTCCGCGGCCGTAAGCCGCATATACGACCTATCTAATGCGTGAGAATGTACACGGAAAAAAATTTTGAACAGCAGCGTGCTCTACCAGGACTCGCAGTGTGCCTTCGTTGGGAAAACAGTCGTCAAAAAACAGAGGGCGTACTGCAACACTACCTATTGGTGTCGCTGCTGTATAAAATTTCTTTCCGTGAAGTAGTAAGTGGAGAGGGTATATTCCATGAGTCTTCCCTCTCTCCTAAAAATCGCATCTATCCGCTAGACTTCGAACTAATCACATATGATATAGGCACAAGTGTCTCGAAGGGCGCAGGCGCACGAAGCTCGCAACACGGTGCGCGAAGAGAATTTGAGATCTTTGTATTTTTTAATTTCATTTTTTGTATCTCAAAGCCGAAAAAAAAATATTCGAAGCGATTCAATTTTTGAGTTATAAATATGATATGGAATAATCCATCTTAAAACATCGTCAATAACTGAGGGTCCGGATTCTATAACCACGCATAAAATTTGCCTGGCCAATTCAGACCTCTCGAGTTGGCCCCTAATGTCTTCAAAATCAATTTCGAAAATAAAAATTTCTTAATTATATTTTTAATTATATTTCCTACAAAGTCAAATAATTAAAAAAATTTTATTTTCGAAATCGATTTTGGACACATCAGGGGCCAACTCGGGAGGTCTGAAGCGGTCAGGCGAATTTTATGCTTGGTTATAGAATCCGGACCCTCAACTACAAATCAAAGAATTATAGATAATAGTAGCATAAACTCAAAAATAATTGTTCTATTTTAAACATTTCAGAATCTTCTTAATTTTTGTGGTACTCCAGGCACATCCAGCCAAAACAACAGTGGATTATGACATTGGAGAATTTATTCTTTCCAAATCCGGAGTATATTTCCAAGAAATGAAACCAGCCTATATCTATAACGAAACATGTAGAATCATCACTTTCGTTAATACAAAAATACTTCTAAATTTTACAGTAAAATTTTCAGTTCATTGTTCATTATATTATCCCCATTGCAATAATGCAAGAATGTTCACGGAAGCATTCACCAAAGAAACAACAATACCGCTAAACGTGCTGGGCTTAGAAAACGGAAAGGAAACGAATTCAACCAATATAAATGCTCTCTTTGGTACCTTTACCTTCGAAGATGCCAATTTCTACAACGAACATATAATTCCAAACTCAAATTCGAAAAATCGAATCAGATCCGTAAATAGTCAAACAATCCTTATCAACTCGACGTTTGGTATATCCTTCCCTAATAAGACAAAAAATTTCAATGATAAAACTTTCTACAGTGGTAGTGATGATTCAAAGCTTACCGATTTTTACAAACATTTCGATCTGTGGAAACTGGAAATGCGAACGTTAACTACTGCTGTTCTTTTTGCTAGATTAGGCAAAATTCATCCTGAAATTTTTACGCCTTATGAACTAATGAGTGCCTTAAATTACTTCAAAAAGACTCTTGTTGATAGAACCTTTCCATTTGAACCAGAAATTCAAAATTATGATGATATTATGAATATCATCGATCTGAGAGTGTCTGTCGTCAATTACAAACTGATCTTTGATTTGAGAATTCCTTTGATCAGTAGCCAAGAATACAAAAAACCTTTTTCTATCTACAAAATCGTACCTTTTCCGATAAAATTAGAATCTTATGATTTGTATTTCTTTATAGAACCAAGTAACGACTATGTAGCACTTAGAAAAAATGATTCTAAGTATTTCTTTTTATATGCACAAGATTTTTGGAAATGTAAAGACACTCACGACTTAAGCCTATGTCCAAATTATTCACCTTTAATGTTGACAGAAATGTGTGAAATTTCACTTATAGGTGGTAAAAAGGATATTATTTCAATCTGTCCAATTAAATTGATGAAATCTCAACTATCAACCTTGAATCAGACTGAAATCACTCTTCTTTTGAAACCCGAAAAACCTACCCCTAAACCATTTAGCACGGATTTGAAATATCCATTTCCGAAAATTAATGTACTGGAGGATGTTGAAATATTTTTACGGAATTTAAATGTTTCTTTGGATGATATTTTCATCGAAGAATTTAGATGGGAGAGTTTCCATGAATCTATAAAGTTCCTAGGAACTTCTTTGAGCCAAGTGAAAATTCAAGCTGATAAATCAAAGAAGGATATGAACTTGAAAAACATTCAGCATCAACAATATGAAAAAATTGAGATACTAACACAAAATTTGAAAAGTCTGAAAGAGGAAAATAATCATCAAATGAAAGAAATTGAGAGGTTGACAAAGGAAATTACTAAAGCAAAGGATTTTGATGATTTAAAGCTAAATGCTACCCTTCAAATTCAGGAATTTGCAGAATTTATAAGGCCGATAAGAGAGCAGACGAAGAATACAAAAGACTTAGGAAATTATCAATTTTGGATTTGGATATGCATCTGTATTACAGCTATTCTTCTTGTATTGAATCTTATAACAATTTTTTATAAATTAGGGGACTGTTTTAGAAGAGAATATAATTCACAGCGCTTTCGACGTAAAAATTCGGGTATTAAAAATTCTGATGATGCTGAAGAAGAACATGTGTTGAGAGAAACTGCTTTTCCGTCTTTGATATGAGGCATTTTTATTTAAAGTTGAACTATTAAAAACAGATAACGTTTTAAGTATTTTATAAACTAAAAGTGCAACTCTTCAACTTTCAGAATACTTATGTATAGATAAACCCTTTTATCTTTATTTAACTTGGAATAACATAATTTAAAAAATATATATTTTTCAAGTTTTTCTATCAAAGTATTATACTTTTTCCTATTTTTATACTACTTTCACAATTATTTAAAAATTTTTTATTTAACATAGTCTTGAAAATGTTCATTGTCATCTGTAAGTCTTCAAATAACCAAAATTCAAAGCTAATGTAAGAAAGTCAGAGGTTTCATGCGTCGTAAAATATCAAATAATCTAATATGAATACATTTTATTTTAAAATATAAATGATGAGATCAAACTATGCTTTTCTTCGAGAAAAAAGATTTAAATATATTTTTTAATATTTAAAAAAATCGTATTCCTCGTATTCCTCTACGAGGAAGCAAATACGTTTGCAACTTTACCCGTCTATCACTTTTTATCTCCATGTCAATCCACATCCACGCTTATCTCTTTAAATCTCCCCTTTTCTATTCTTTTCTATTTCCATATCAATCCACATCCTCGCTTACCTCTTTGAATCACCCCTTTTCTATCCCTTTCTATCCCTTGCCTATTTCCGACTATATCTTTCTATTTTCATCTCAATCCATGTCAACGCCTATCTCTTTCAATTCTCACTTTTCTATCTTTTTCTACCTTTTATCCATCCCCGTCTATCTCTTTATATCTTCTTGTCAATCACCGTTTTCTCCTATTTCTTTCAATCCCCACTTCTCTATCTATTTCTATCTCTGTATATACCGGTTTATCCCTTTCTATCTTCATTGCTTATCTCTTTAAATTACCTCTTTTTCATCCCTTTATATTTCTGTCTATCTTCGCCTATCCCTATCTATCTCCATCTTTATCAAAATCAACATTTATCTCTCTCAATCCCCAATCACCGGTGTCAATCACCGATCTCTCCCATCTCTTTCAATCCCCACTTCTCTATATCTTTCTATCTCTGCATATACCGGTCTATCCCTTTATATCCCATTATCATTCTCAATTCGCTTTTGTCTCTTTTAATCTCCAGTTCTCTATCTCTTTCCATCTCCATTTCATTCCATTTCCTTCAATCCGCATTTCTCAATCTGTATCTATCTATGTATCTCTGGCCTATTCCATTCTATCTCTTGCTATGCCCCTCTGAATATCTTTTTCTCTATTTCAATTTAACTCTTTTCTTTTGAAATACATCCTAGTTTATGTATCTTATTTCGGTTCAATTATATTTCGTTTGAAAAAAGTGATTATACTGACAGAGATTGAAGGAGATAGACATGCATAGATGGGAGATAGACTGGTATAGAAATAAGGAGATTAAAAAAGATAAGTTAGTGATCCTAATGACTGAAAAAGAGATTGAAAAAGGTAAAGTTGGCTAGACGAAAAATAAATGAGGAAATTAAAGAGATAGATTGTTGATGTCAAGAAAGAGATTGAAAAATATAGTTGGATAAATAAGATATAGATTGGGATAGAGCTCTTTCGGATGAGTGATATTGATTTTTACCGCATAATTCCTAAGTCCTTCGTTAGCTAAATCGACTAAGCGTTGTACAGCGCACTAGAGATAGACTGAGGAATAAGAAGATTTAGATATTACCAGACACATGGATAGGCTGAGAAATAGGAAGAGATAGATATCAACGGACTCGGGGACACAATGGTAGATCGAAAGAGATAGCGTTTTAGGGATGCAAAATGGATACATGGAAGAGACAGAAAAGTTACATCTCTTTACTTCCAGCAAGGAAGTCCTTCGTTAACTCAGTGCACTAAGCAACTAAGCGTTGGACAGCGTAATTCGGTACGCGCGGATTCACAGCCCGTTAGATGCGGATTTTTCAGCGTTATATACGTTAATGGTGTGATTAAAGTAATATGTATGTACAAAATATTATAGTTATAAAATTATTATGCATGTTTAAAATATAAAGATTAATAAATTAATAAGGGAGTGTTAGCCTCGGGGATAGATAGAAAAAGATAGAAATTTCTAGCAAGGGAGATAGAATTAGGGATAGAAAGCAATACAATTTTTATGCGTATAAATAGACTAAGAGATAGAAAGAGATAGGAAGAGTCTTCTTTTTATTAAATAATAAGAGAAAGAAGGTGCAATTTTGGAATTAACAATTTAAAAAAATAAATCAAAAGGGAGATTCTCAGTTTTAAAGAACTCCTACCTTCGATTCAGGTCTCCAAGAAAATACCCAACTCCGTAAGATAGGGTCTAGTAATTATGGAAACTCCACATTCTAATATGGGGTCCCTCGATTTGGAAAACTCTACGACCTATAAATTAAATAAATGTTAGGATTATGTAAGAATTAGTGTGGAGGAAATACACGGGGTAAAACAATAATTGGGTCCATAATATCCGTGAACTCCTTCCTTCGTAATTAAATTGGTGGCCCTAAAAAGGGCCGGTTAGTATCTGGTTCTGAAAAGAACCGGTTGAATCGTAATCCAGGATTTCTAAAAAACTAATTATTTTTTTTAAACGAAGCATTCCTGCTGTATGTTCTTTTTTTAAAAAAGTAGTTTGCGTGGCTGGGACACTGGTATGGTCACCACTGACTTCATGTTCCTCTTCTTAGGCGGTGACCCCTTCGAGCTTCCTGACTCGGGCTGAAAACATTCTGCCTGTGGTTCTGTACGGACGCAATATAGCCTCGTGAGGCGTGATTTGGAAGGTGCGTATGTAGCGCGATTAGACCGCACATGAATCCCGTAATCTGGGCTTCTTTTCTATGGAAGGGGGCTTGAGCAACGAGGTTCGTATCTCCAACACGTCGTCGCTGTCGCTCTCCTCTACCACTATCGTCGGCAAGCCGTTCCGCAGCTTGAAGCAGTTTGGCCCGAACAAATCGTCCAGAGGGAGGAGGCACGACGTCTCTTGGCCGCGAGACGTTTTTTAGGTTAGGACGCGACCGAACTTTTAATGCTTCACGAACGAGTGGCATCGACAGAAATGCACTACACTGATCGGGAGGGGGGCACAGTGGGCCAGGAGACCCGGTTTTGTGGTCAAAATTCGATTTTTAAATCAAAATTCAAAAAGTCTACGAATTTGGCTGAAAATAGTTACTCAGTGGTGTTTGGGGTCACTGATTACGAATATGTAATCAGAAATTAAAAATTAAAAATGGCGGACCCAATATGGCGGCGAAGGTATTGAAAAGTCTACGGAGTTGGCTAAAAATTGGGTTTTGGGGGGTTTTGGGGTCGGTTTCATTTACGAATTATCTTAAGTTCCATCTTCCTCTTCATCGGTCAATTCAATTTCACCTAGAAGCTTTTCAGCTTCTGAAAAACCAGTTACTTCTTCTTCTCGATCTTTTATGTCGAAACTGGATGTTTCGGGTTAAGGGCGTTGGATAATCGGGACTTGTAACTTTTTTCGGGTGCCCCCCATTTTCATCACGGCCCTGTCCTCTCAAACGCATGAGAAAAGACACGGCGAGTCTGAAACACACAACTTGAATGTTTTTTTATAGACACAATACAGGGTGTAAATAAAAAAAACGCGTTGTAAAAAATTTTTGAAGGAAATAAACTTTATTATTATGACGCGAATTTCACGACCCGATGAGCGAAAAGAGAGGAATCCACTTACAAAATTTTCGTCAACTAGACCGAAATTTGCTAGTACAAACAATTACCGCTATCGCCTTGTGAGCGTGCTGCTGTCATCTTGCATCGTCTAGTTGACGAAAATTTTGTAAGTGTTGTCCTCTCTTTTTACGCATCGGGTCGTGAAATTCGCGTCGTAATAATAAAGTTTATTTACGTCAAAAATTTTTTACAACGCGTTTGTTTATTTACAGTCTTTGTTGTGTCTATAAAAAAACATTCAAGTTGTGTGTTTCACACACGCCATATCTTTTCTCATGTGTTTGAGAGGACAGGGCCGTGATGAAAATAGGGGGCACCCGAAAAAAGTTACAAGTCCCGATTATCCAACGCCCTTAACTTATTCAAGAAGTTTATATTTTGCATATACATATATTGAATATATTAACGGTGTTAGTTATCATTTTATTAATATAATTTATGCGCAAGGAATGTGGACGAAAAAAAGATTACCGAAACAAGTAAGCTCGCTCGTCCGCGGTCCGCGTTAATTTAATTGGAACAACAAATGATGGTGATCCAGCGCGCGCGCGGCCATGTAAATATAGCAAAAACAGCGAAACAAACGAAAAGAAGCAAAAATGGGCACAGTTAACCTCAAGTGCACATCTTAAGGTAGACATTCATATACTTCAGAACTCAATAAGTTGCGTTATGTAGGATTATAAACAATCGGAAAAAGGTGCTTTGCTGAAAACTCTTGTTTTTCATTTACCAATAATGTGATCGAATTTGACTGCAATTAAAAATTACAGATTGAACTGTTTTCTTACAAATTTAATACCTTGGTGAATTAAATAAATCGAGGTAGGAGGTTCGAAATCAATTTCTTAACATCAAAAATCGTATTCCCCTAACGTCAGTAATATTACGAATTGTAATAAGATTTTCTACGTTGTGCCTGTATCATCGAAACAAAAACAGATCAATCAACATATAATTATCGTCAATAGTACTTCAATTAGTCCTGAATTCAGTACTTTAATTCATTTATTCGAATTAAAAAATCGAATTGTGGCCACAAAACCGAGTCTCCTGGCCTACTTTGGGGGGGGGAGGGTTGTGTCACTTAGTACGGTTCGGGAGGCACTCAGGATTCACCACAATTATTTATTAATGCACTCGGTTCACTGCAATTGTTTATAGATGCACTAGGTTCACTACAATTGTTTATAGATGCACTAGGTTCACTGGGGAACAGAAGTAGGGGGTGTCAAGAGAGAGATTTCTGGATGAGGGCTTGCGTCCGCAGAGGAAACTCGAAATTCGTGAAGTCGGTATCCGTTGCGAACTGCTGATTAAGACAAAAAAAAAGGAGGAAGAACAAATCCTCTCTTAATACCCGTCCCGGACCAGGGTCGGTATCCCGAAAGATACTCGAGAACTCGGTTAGTAGTCCAGGCAGCACGTCGTAAAAAAGCATTATTTTCCGGAATAATTCCAAGAAAAACTTTTTTCCGAAATAGCTTCTGGATCAGGTCCTGAATGACCCTTAAAAATGTGTGCTGTGGATCGATTGCCAAAAAGGTTTTTTTTTTTAAGAATTTTCAAAAATCAAGTTTGCATGAACGGACCATTTCCATTGCGTTGTACAAACAAAAGTTGAAATTAAAAAATACAATGAGAAGTTGCTTTAGGTATGAATTGGTACTCAATGGTGTGAGGCAGCGTCGAGACTTATATGGCAAGAGAAAGCTTGGCCTAGCGGTGCGTCCAACTAGCAAGTCACCATGACGAAAAAGAGGACGAGTGAACGAAATGTTGCACATTATATAGACTGTGGCCGGAGAGACCGCGTACCCGTTAGGGAAATCGAGCGTCGTGATTGGCTGAGAGAAACGACCGCGCGAACCAATCATGAGCCCGAACTAGAGTATAAGTTAATGAAGTGACGTGATTGGTTGAAAGCCAAGAGGGTGAGCTCCTGTCGGGTGCTCAATTACGAGTCTCGAGTCTAACCTGGACTACCAATCGAATGCCTTGTATTATTTTACAGAAGATAGGCAACGTACAGAGTGTCAAACGTAGCGTTATGAAACTAGAGAAAATTGCACACTGGCGTATGATAAGAGATAGATATCACCGGACTCAAGGATACAATGTACATAGAAAGAGATAGCGTTTTGGGAATGCAAAATGAATACATGTAAGAGATAGAAAAGTCCTATCCCTTTCTATCTCCTAACTTCCAGCAGAGTATCCTAATATGGAAAAGCTAAAAGCTCAAAAAATGAGCACAAAAATATGGGGGATTTCATTTCAAGTGAACCCACTTTTGAAACCGATGTCATCCGATCGGGCTCAAACTTGCACAAAGTTTAGTCCTATTGATTAGTAGTTACCACAGCAAATTTGAACGAGATTGGTCAAAAACTTGCCGAGTTGGAGGGGGTGGAATTTTAATATTTTGGTCAAACAGCCTCTGTTTCAGATCCATGTAACTATTAAACTACGTCATTTAGAAAATTTTGTCCAACACGTTTTTGATAGATTTTTCTTCAATCTTTTCAGAAAAAAATGTTAAAAATTTTTTAATCCAAAATTTGACCGATTTTTTTGAAAATCAAAAGTATTTTTGACTTTTTTTTCAAAAAGGACCCTTTTTTTTTTTGTCTCAAAAGAAAGCTCAGGTCTTTTCCTTTGAGAACTGTAAGGTCCAAAAGTGGGCTGAGACTTTTTTATCTATGAAAATGAACGTCGAGTAACTCGAAACACCGATGAAGCTAGCGCTAGCTTCACCGTAGTGTCACCGTTCTCATGATTCCCGCTCTAAGTGATGGTTTTCTTGTACCAATGAGCTCTCTCTGCATTTTTCAGGGTTGAGACTGTCATTATTAAAATGCCTGCATTATGCTCGCTGATGAATTTTGAAAAAACATTGAATTTTGAATAGTTATAGGCTATAGAATTTCTTATGTTAAAAAAATTAACTAATGGAGGTTCGTGCATTATGAATGATTAGTGGGTGTACTT